>JARDWI010000250.1:0-120001 GCA_029378325.1 Elaeagnus macrophylla
TTTCAGTTTGCTGGAGGATCAGTTAGTTGGAAGGCTAATCTACAAAGGGTGGTAGCACTGTCATCAACTGAGGCTGAGTATGCAGCTGCTATAGAAGCTGTGAAAGAAGCACTCTAGCTGAAGGGGCTCGTGGAGGAATTGGGTTATGATCAAGGAACTATAACAGTATACTGTGATAACCAGGGGGCAATTCACTTGTCCAAAAATCCACAACACCATGAAAGAACAAAACATGTTGATGTGAAATCCATTTCATCAGGGATGTAACTGAAGAAAGACTGGTGGAATTGAGGATAATGCATACTAGTGAAAACCCAGCAGATATGCTCACTAAGGTGGTACCATTGCAGAAGTTCTCTCTGTGTAAGAGCTTGATTAATATGACAGAGAACAATGAAGTGAAGTAAGCACTGGAAGAGAAGCAAGAATGATAGAAGACTCCTTGGCACCAAGGTGGAGAATTTGTGAGAAATGGCGCCAATTTCTGTTAGCCTTGGCATGTGTGATGTAATTTTTGTTTTGTTGCTGATTACTTTAGAGGATTGCAACTACTATCCTTTCATTTGTAACTCACTAATATACAATCAGAGAGAGAGAGTGGAAGCAGTAGAAAGCTTAGGAATTGATCTCGGTGATTGGAGTAACTTGTTCGCCATTGCTGGTGTTCAAGGAAGGCTGTACGGTGGAGAGGTGCATAAGTGTGTTACAGAAAGCCATTAATAAAATCCAATTAACTCTCTTGAAACTACATATTCATATGCTCTGTTTTTCGATCATTTGTTACAGTTTCACAACAGTATTTAATTAAAAAATTTAATATTTTTTTTTAAATTTTTAAATTTAAAAGTATTTAATTAAATTTTTAAAAATTTAGAGATTTTTCTTTTAATTATGATTTTATAAAAGTCTTTAAAAATTTATAAAAATTCAGGTATATTTAATAACAATTTTATAAAAATCTTTAAAAATTTAGTAGAATTTTTTAAAAAATTGTTGATTTTAAAAGACTTTAAAAATTGATTGATTTTTATGAATTTTTAATAACTTTTTAGTTAACTCTACTCATTTCTTTCGACCCATAAGATTTTTATGAATTTATAAATTTTTTTACAATAATTCAAAACATTATGTTAAAATTTACATTATTCTTCAAAAATTCATAATTTTTTTTTTTAAAATTTATAACACTTTAAAAGTCTATAAATTTTTTAATTAAATACACACTCTTTATCTATATTATTTTATTTTTAATTTTTTCAAGAAAAAAATATTAACTATTTTTCTTACAACATAAAATAATATATTTTATATAAAAAATATATGTCAATTTCATAAAAATATATATATTATTTTAAATTTTAAGAAAAATAACATACTTTTTTTATTCTTAAAAAAAAGTTACAAATAAAACTAAAAAAATTATATCATTTAATTAAAATTAATTACTATCGTATCGAATAAATTGTTATCCGGAATTTATAAACATAAGGAACCAAAAATGATAGTTCTCCTTTTTCTTTATCTCACCGTACTGTGAAAAAGAACGGTGATCAAGCCAATATATATATATATATATATATATTGAATTTTTTTTATGATTTAAGTGATAAATTTTTTAATTTTTTTTATTAAGAATTAAAGTTAAATGATATGTTAGTATTTTTTTTTATTAATAAAAAAATGACTTTAAAACTCTTTTAAAAATAAAAATAAAAAAAAAAAACTGATGAAGCCAAAACTTAAAAAAAAAAAAAAAAAAAAGGGGCATGCAACAACGGGCAACACGTATTTTAATATAATTGATTCATATAAATAAATAAATATGTAGTCTCATAAATTTTCTCAATGATAAATTATTGGAATAAGTCCATCAAGTAATCACTCTCATCCAACCAAGTTTCATATATATCTCTTAAAACGCTGATCTCTGCCATTTTCTTCTTTTTCTCCTTCCCCTTTTCTGCAGCTTCTTTCTATCTTTTTTTTTTTTTCCTATTTCTTTTTTTCCATTGCGACTTTTTTTTTTTTTTCCTTCTTTTTGTTTCATTCTTGTCACGTTTAACATAATTTTTTTTAAAAATTAAAACTTGGTACACATTTAATTATAATTTTTATTTTTATAACATTTATTTCAAATATATATTTTTATAATATATATTGATGTATTTTTTTTAATTATATATATATATATATAATTAAACATATATATTTTCTATATAATTCAATTCTTTGCACATAATGAAAAATATAAGATATTATTGAAAAATACACATGTTTAATCAAGAAAAAAAATCAGATGTTGCGTAATAGAAAAAAAAAAAACATGTGATATCATATTATTACTTTAGAAAAAAAAACGTATATATCAAATATTAAAAAAAAAGGTATCATTTAGTAAAAAAAAAAAATACATATATATTATATATAAAAAAAAACGTAGGGGTAAATTATTCAATGATCTTAAATAATTGCTTAAAAGAACACAAATGCCCACTATTTTATTAGAACAACAACAATAAGATTAGTATGAAGTACCATATGAAGTACCATATCTTCTTTTTTAAAAATAATAGGATACTTATTTTATTTAATGCACCTAAATAGTGAGAAACGGTACAAATAACATCATGGCTTTATAAGAAAGAAAGAAACCATCCGAGCAATATACCAAAAAAATCATAAAAAATCACTAACACACTAACTATTAAGAAAACACTAATGACTTATTTGATTTAAAAAATTTCTTGTGATTCAAGTACTCAAACTCCCAATTTTTCAATCAAGAATTCAAGTTTAAATCACACCCGTATGTGTGAGTGTATTTTCTCTTATTAATAATAATAAAAAAAAGATAACATTTATGTTAGCCAAAAACTTTAGTAACTCATGAGTAGTAATAACAATAACTGATTCGGGAAGGAATACCTTTTGATTAAAGACCACCTTTTTTTCCAAATGTGCCAAAAACTAATGACCACCTTAGCAAACAAATTACCACCATTCGTTAAACCTTTAGTTCTCCGATAAAACTCACAATACAAGTCCAAAAATAAACCATTAGCATATAATTGGAAATATAATAGAGGAAAAAGTGCAGTGAGAATTGCATAAACACACCAACAACCCACCAACAAATGCACCACAGTTTCGATTATGGAGCCACATAGAGGGCAAGCAATTACCTTAAGAGGACATCAACATTGAAAGAGAGAGTGTCTCACCTCAATGGCATTATTGAGGCATCCTTACAGAAACTTTCAAACCTTTGACAGGGCTTTGTAGAACTTATTAGCTTATGGAGTACCAAATCAATTATTCTTAAACTAATAAATAATATTTCTCAACATTTTATATCTTAATTTAAATTTTCATATTTAATTCAAAATTAATTAATAATTTGATGCATATTGTTAGAATATACGCTAGTATTGGCACCGCTGTTGACCGAATGTATTGTATTATGATATCGTACATATGAGGTGGATCAACATCGTCCGTCCTACATCAGATGACGTCATACGTACGAGGTGAAATAACATCTTCTCAGTGTATTACTGGTCATAGTTACTGACATGAATTCTGACAGTTTGTACACTAAACCTTCAAGTCTAACTGAGGGAGTGTCAAAGTTCATACCTGTTAAAGAAAGACAACTGTAATCTTTAAATGTCTATATATATGTAACTATTGTCTTGAATAAAGGGATTCGATTGAACTAAGATATAAATTCTAATGATTTCTAGTGTGAAAAAATTCTTAAAAACACGTGTATTATTATTTTAACATAAAATTATCCCATTGATGTTTGTTTATGGTAGAAACAAGGAGAGCATTTATGGCCCAATTAGTAAATAGATAATGAGCAAATTAATGACCTAATGGAGTGATTAACTAGTCAATGAATTGGGTAAAAAATATTTAGAAACTCACATGGTTTAGCTTGGCGTGATATTTTTTGAGTGCTCTGTGCTTCTACATTGGACAAATATTTTATAATGGGAAAATTTCGTAAACTCAAACGATAAATTTTAATTACATTCACAAAGTTAGGATCAATAAGATTAAAGATAAATTTTAATTAAATTTATTAACATGTTTTAACTAAGTAGAAAAAAATATTAAATGATAAAGTTAATGTAAAATAAGGGGCTTGGTACCTTTCTAGTACTCAAGTTATATCAAAAGTACCTCAAATTGACCATGTTTTCAAGTGGTTCCAGTTTAGTACCTATGTTTTCTAAATGGTTCCAGTTTAGTACCCATGTTTTTAAAATGGTTCCGAATTTGGATTTTTAGCAAATTTGGTCAGATTTATAATATTGGGCAGGGTTAATTCTGTCCATTTTTATGGTCCGCGCCTGGAAAAACTGCCTCCGCCATTTTCAGCCATTTTTACTGAAAAGAAGGTATTTTTCAGCCATTTTTCCTATTTTCATTATTACAAAACATATTTACAATCTCTTTTCTTCAATTGTCTACAAAAATTAAAAGATTTGGAGAGAAATAGAGCAAGTTAGGGATATAATTTTTTTAATTTTATTTTTCTGAGAAAAGAGATTTCACTTTTCGTTATCTGAAAAAAATAAAATGAAGGGCTGAATTAAAATAAAACAAAAAAGGACCGCCAAATGAAGGGCAGATTTCGTTATCTGAATTAAAATAAAATGAAGGGCTGAATTAAAATAAAACAAAAAAGGACTGCCAAATGAAGAGCTGATTTCATTTTTCCTATGTTTCTTTATCTAAAAAAAAAATAAAACAAAAAAAAAATAACTGAATTAAAATAAAGGGCTGCCAAATGACCAAATTACCCCTGCCCAAATCTATGAATAGTATAAAATCTGCCCTAAACCCTAAAAAGGACTAAACTGGAACCATTTGGAAAACATGGGTACTAAACTGGAACCACTTGAAAACATGGTCAATTTGAGGTACTTTTGATATAACTTGAGTACTGGAAAGGTACCAAGTCCTAAAATAAGAAGGGAAAGTTATTGTCTTCTCCTTTCATCCAATATAATCTATCCTCTATCTCATTCAGTCATTCAATACTTGCAAGCGGGTGGTTGTGAAAAGAAAAATAAACATTCAAATTAATGTAATGATAAATTGAATTCAAATTAAAGATATCTAATCAAAATTTATGTATTTAAACTTTTGATGACTAATTTGGAGCCACTTAATACTGGTTTTCATAATGATATTAAAGAATATATTCTGAAGAAGAATCCAGTTCCAGGTTCATGTTTGTTGAATTGAATATAATACACCACCAATTTTCAACTAAATTATATTTCACTCTAGATCCTGGCAATTTCATCTTCGTCTTTTAAATTTTGTTTAGTCCGATTTTATAAAATGTTTTTACTTATTGTTCATGCAAGTTTTGTTGTTTGGAGGATTTAATATTATATAGAAATCTGTTATTTTATTTGTAAGTTAGTTGAAAACATTTGATGTACTAAAATATTCAAACTTATATTCAAACTAAAATATTTAAACTGTGACATGTGATTTTATGATAAGATCATTAGCTATATAAAAAATTATGCAATTTTATTCTTCAAAGTCATAACCGAGGTATTATTCATTAGTCTATAATTAATGGTCCAGACTGATAATACGTCCTACATATGGAGAGCAATGAATAAAAAGAAGAAAATGGTCCTCCTTCCCCCCCCCCCCCCTTTTTTTTTTTTTTTTATAATATATAAATTTATAATTCTAATTAATTTTTCAGTAAAATTATTTAATTTTTATTTTCTCTATAAAATTTAAATTTTTTTTTAAAAAAAAGTGGGTATAAATGTATACCTTCAACATATACCAATTATTTAATTTTTATTTTCTCTATAAATTATTAATCCTTCTTAATTCTTTCATATTATGAACACTTAAACCATTTGAGTTTGAGCTCAATAATTACAAATGTGTGCATGCGTCTGTCTCTTGTAAACATTTGTTTATAAAAATGAAAATTGCAACAACCAAATGCAAATGTCATAGCTCAAATTGAAAATTAATGCAAAAATAAAATAAAATAAAAATGTGGCTCTAAATATACCTTGTGAAATTAACTCAAATTGAATGAGAGGTTTGAGTAAAATTAGCCTTCCGCATCAACTTATCAAAAAGAAATAGTAATAAATAAAAATGAAAATAAGTATAGAGAAAGAACACAGATAAGGCCCAATATTTTAATAAATATGGGTGAACAAGCCTACCTTTCAGTGGACTTTAATTATCAGTCTCGGCTGGATTGTGAGCCCAAAATAATTAGTAGTTTTTTTTTTGTTTTTTTTTTTTTGCTAACAGGAAGTAGAGAACCAACAAACAAAGTATTAGTAGTTTTAGAAGATAAAAACAAGTTTTTTTTAAAAAGTAAACTATATATTTTTGTAACCAAAGTATTAGGGCGAATACAAATATGCCATCAATTTATTATTTATTAAAATATGTCCACAATATTATATTCTATGTTACATATATGTTCCTTTTCTCAATTAACTGATACCTATATATTTTTGTAATTTAATTAAATTTCGTTAACGAAAAGAGAATACGTGCAAGATAAACATGTTGGGACTGAAGTTTTAACATTATGAGGTTGGAAACATATTTGCAAACAGTTATAATTGTTAGAGAACTTGAGCCTAACTCAGTCCCAATAAAATCTTACAAGGAAGAGGTTTGCCCAGGCTTATAAGTGCAGCGGAGGACAGCACCTGGTCGATGTGAGACTTGAGATTCCTTAACAGCCCCCCTCCACATCGAACGAGGGTGGTCTTAAGATTTGGAGCCACCGATGAGCGTTAAGGTGAGAGTGAGCCCACGATGACGAGGGTACCAGCTCTGATACTATGTTAGAGAACCTGAGCCTAACTCAGTCCCAATAAGATCTTACAAGGAAAAGGTTTGTCCAGGCCTATAAGTGCAGCGGAGGACCAGTACCTGGTCAATGTAGGACTTGAGATTCCTTAACAATAATACTTGAGAGGCAAAAACATTGTTTTTTTTTTTTAATTTAATATATATTTATAAAATGATTATATAGACAAACTTATGATTAAGAGAGCTCAAATTCATGTCATTACTCATCCACACAGACAATTAGTTGAAGTCAAGTACCTTATTTTGTGAAAGGTGGTTATTCATTAATTTTCACTAAAAACTAATGTTGTCTTTTTTTTTCCTCTAAAAATATATATAAGATATTGATTTGTAGCTTTTACCAAACAAATGCACCTATTAAAAAAAAGAAAGATCATACATACAAAAAAATTATAGCTTTAATATACATTAATAGCATAAAGTCACTTTTTTACGTTGAATATGACTTCAACTCATATTATTCTAGTGCACACTTAAAATAAATACCATTATATTATAAGATAAATAGTAAATAAAATTAAAAACAAAAGGTTAGTATTACATAAGATGAAGGAATTGGTACAAAAGTAGCCGAGAGTTTTAACAACTCTAGTGAAGGACAACTTATAATTAACAGAAGTTTTAGATTATGGATATCATTTTTGATCCTAAGCTCTATTTTTAACATTTTTATTATAAATTAATTAGGAATCAAAATAAAAGATAGTAAGAAGGGGAGTCAAAAAGTAAAACTACACTTTTTTTTTTTTTTTTTTTCCTTCTTAACTAATAACCCCATAATTGGAGCTTTCTTTAATTTTTATCTAAATATCTCAACGAAATCCTTTCTTTTATTGCAATTTTACAATTTTATCCTTGGTCCTTTAATGCCATTTGCTTGCTCTGCATTTCAATTTTTTTTCTCTCTCACGATCGTCTTCGTCGGCGATAAATATTTTCTTCTAGTCTAGTCATCACAAATATTATTGAACCAAAAATTGAAAAAGACTGATCAGGAGTACCCAAAAAATCCTACCAAAGAAGAAGAACACGTAACCACGAATTTATGGGTGAGGAACAGGTCCGATGATTGGTGTTGGAGGAGGCCGATGTGGCGTAAAGTCCTTGCGGCCGGCTCGGTCAGACGGCAAAAGTTTCCTAATAAATAAACAGTAAAATCGAAATTTATGACATAGTTTGAGACATTTGAGTAATAAATTTCATTATCAAATCTTCATTTTGAATAATCCTACGGTACACATTAAGCTTATTTCCTGGGAATTAATTAGCAATACAAGAAAACAGTACCAATGCTGCAAGCATACTTAATATTTATATAATTGCGGTTCAATATTGATTTGGTGGAAACTCTCATTAATTTTTCCTTTTAAGTCACAGTTTCAACACTATCATAAAAGTTGTAGTTTTATGATAAAGATACAATTTAGTCCTCAGATAATTACAGTAGGACACTAGTTTAAAAAAAAAAAAAATATAGGGTTTTTATTTTTTATTATAACTATATGTCTTACGTACAAAGCTTTATTTCAAAGTTAAGAAACTAAGCCATATACCCTTTTAAAAAACTAGTGTGACGATACAAAAGATTTATCTTTCTAATGTTAGTATAGGACAACATTTTTCTAGTTATATTAACTTTATTTGATTATCGGATAAATATAGATTAATTTTGTATTCTTATCTTTAAATGTACAAATAATCATTATTGAAGTAATAGTAGTAGTAGTTGTAGTTAAATCTAATGACTTCAGTTATCTAACCAAATCTAAATCATTAATACTTAAGAAATAAATAAGTTTTCATGAAATATGATGAGTGATATATACATACCGGCCTGAAACAAATGGAAGAATAAGAAAAACAATGCACAAGAGTTGCAATATAAACTTCAATAGCTTCATCTCTCTAGCTTGCTCCATTTAACAACTTTTCCTACTGGGACTTTTCTGGGCCTGCGTGCTTTCTCATCTATATATAAGAGAATATTTAATTTATTTATTAACTGTTAAACTATATAATATTAATGTGTTTCTTAATGCAATATAGTATATAAAATATGCTACATCTACCATATAAAACATTATTAGTTTTCATTAATAAAATACAATTATATTTGAATTTTAGAATTAGGCGTAGCTAGCATAAAGATTTTCAAAACACAACGTTGAAGTTGAATTGGTATAAGTCACGCTAGCCACATGAGGTGCTTATCATTCATAATTATAATTAATTGATAATTTTTTCTATGGTGACTCTTCAAGTTTTATTTACATGGTTTATACTTTGTGACTGTATTGGTGGCAGGCAAGCATGTTTGAAATTATCAAAACTTCTAAGTCTAAGTAGGTGGGCTCTTAAAAGGTATGTTGACTTAGTATTGACTTGGGCCATTAAGGTTTTTTTTTTATTACGGAATTTTAAAGCCTAATCAAAAGTTATTATCATATAATATTAATTAATTTTTTCCCGTCACAAAAATAATTAAAGAGATCACTTTTCTTTTCTTAATTTATCTATTTTTTTTTTTGTCATCAAATTAAAAGATCACTTTTCGACAAAGACATATGCAACCGATTATGAGACAAAGTCCATTCCCCTATATTGGCATTCCATTCATGGCTTAACTAATTTAGCAGGCAATTCACATTAGGCTATTAGTTTGCTAAAGCTGTGTCTGTCTTATGGCCTGTTCATTGGACTTTTATTATTTTTACACTTAAATTTACAAATTTTAAATTTTATATTATAATCTTCAAATTTTTAAAAATTCACACAGGTCTTAAATTTTTTTATTCAAAAACATGTATTTTAGTAAATAGAATATGACCTATGTAATTTTTAAAAATTTAGGGACTAAATTATAGAATTTAAAAGTTTATGAATCTATGTGTAAAATTTTAAAAATTTAATTACTAAATTATAAATTTAAAAGTTTCAAAATATAAGTATAAATTTAATTAAAATTTAAGATCAATAAAATGATTAATCCTTATTATTATTATTATTATTGGTCCTAGCATGGGTGTTGGGTTGGTTTAATTTTTAATGTTAATTTTTATGATCTTCTAATCAAATCTTCAAGGTCTTTAATTGTGATGTTGCAAAATTATATTAATTAATATAGATTTTATATTTAATTTCAAGACAAAACTTTAAAATAAAGATAAAAGTCCTTATTTAATATCATAAATAAAATCCCCCAACCACTCCACTGGCCTCGCTCTGCAACCTTCATTACAAATGGGTTAGGGCACCCATATTACAATGGGCTTGTGCCACCCTTTCATCGGCCAGACATATATCTCATAAATAAAATTAAAATTTGAGGGTTATATATTTTGGACTTTTGCTCTCCATTGAAATACATTAGGATTTGGATTAATATCAATAATATATCAATTTCCTCTTTTTATTTATAATTAATACCAACACATAAATGAAAATTTTAAATTTTAAAATATAGATTATGATAAATTACGTATTAATTCTTTTAAAGGATATATTTATCTCCTAAACAAGAGATAATTGGGAAATTGGTTTATAAAAAACTTGATGCGATAATTATTAATTAAAAAAAGAAATATAATATTTTTTTTTGACAACACTTTCTTAATTTTTGACTTTTGAGCGAGGAAAATATACTTCTATTTTTAGTAGAAGATATATTGAGAATAATTTTTAATAATTAATAAAAAATAAAAATAATTTTTATTTTTTTAAGAGTAAAGTTATTATTGATTTTTTTATTTATAATAAATTGCAAGAGTCGAAACGTATGATATAAATTAAAAAAAAATTATTTCTAAAATAGTTGAAAGTATCATGAATTCAATTGATTAAATAGAAAAAATGTTGTTGCAATGTGTGTAAGTTTCTACATTCAATGTCATGAGAATAATTTTATTAAAATAAAATTTTGAATAAAATCATCGAAAATTTATTAGTTTTGAGTTACAAAATAAATGAAATTAATAATATATATTTATTTATAATTAAATCAAAATGTTAGATAACATTATCAAAAATTTATTGCAATAAAATATAACTCTTTCAAAAATAGGAATATAACTCTTTTAAAATATAGGATTAACTATTTACTTAATATATATGCATTTAACATATACAAAATAAATAAAATTAATAATAAATATATATTAGTAATTAAATTAAAATGTTAGATAAAAATTTTCAAAATTTATTGGCTGTACATTCGTGTCTATATACTAGTTAAAAGTACATGTCTTGCAACGATAATTATTTTCCTTAATTTAATTTTTTTATTAGTAAATTTATAGAATATATTTAAAATAAATATAATTTTTTATGTTTCTAAATTAATTAGAAAACTATAATAATATCTAAAAAATTTATTATATGTGGTAATTATCATATAATTAGAATCTTTATTAGATAAGAGTCCTTATTTAATATTATAATAAATTTTAATGAATAAAATACAATAAAAAAGCTAGCTAAAAAATTAAGTTATATTTTATACTAAATGTTAGTGTCTCTTTTAATATAATTATTCATTATTATTTTGATGAATAATATACTAAAAGGTAACAAATAAAAAAAATCAATAAAATAAAATAGTATTGTCACATGTTTTTAACTTATTTTAGTTATGAAAATACATATAAATTAATAACAACATAAACTCTAAGTAATTGAATGATTATATATAAATTGGTTAAAGTAACCAAAAGATGAGTTGATAAATTTAATTATTTAATTTTTTTGAAATTCTATTAAACTAAAAATGAAATACGTTGATTCAGGAATTTAGGACTCTACAAGTCATATGTCTTTTCAAAATATACATTTTAATATCTTTTTTTTAACTTGTACATCATAGATCTCTTGACTTCTTAAAAAGTACATCAATTTCTTCTTAACAAATAATTAATTGACATATTTTTTGCATAAGCAACTCATATAACTCCTTTTAAAGGGATAAATTGATTATTTTAATATTTAATGAAACAAAAAATATATTAAAATTATTTTGACCTCTAAAATAAAAATAATTTTAGAAAAATGAATTTTGCAAAATATTATTTTGCGATAAATTTTTTTTTTTTAAATAGAAATACTTTGGTGTATGAGATAAAAATTATTTTAAAAAAAGAGTAATTTTGGGGCAAAAGTAATTTGAATGAACAAATTAAATGAAAATTTTCAAATAAAATTAAGCAATTTTGTTATATTTGATATTATAAATAAAAAAATTATATAATATATTAAATAATAAATTTTTAATCTTGATTTTTATTACTGATAAAAGACTTAAAAAAAACTCTATTAAAAGATATTTTTTAACTCTATTAAAAATATGATTGTCTAATTTATTACATATATATCAAAATATGTACAGAAAAATTAGACAAAATATATTATTACAAATAAAATATTTATTTAACGTTAAAAATATACATGTAATTAATTTTTTGTAAAAAAGTTGGCCGGAGTTGTATCCTTGCCCTGCCCAGCCCAGTCCCCCACATAACTCCGCCCCTGCACGTAACTACGAATTTATCGGTAAGGACTAGGTCCGGTGATGGGTGTTGGAGAAGGCGGAGGTGGCGTAAAATCCAAGCGGCCTTGGCAACCGGTGAGGCAACAAAATTTTCCTAATAAATAAACAGTAAAATCGAAATTTATAACATAGTTTGAGACATTTGAGTAATAAATTTCATTATCAAATCTTCATTTTGAATAATCGTACGGTACACATTGAGCTTATTTCCTGGGAAGTAATTAGCAATACAAGAAAACAGTACCAGTGCTACAAGCATACTTAATATTTATATAATTGCGGTTCAATATTGATTTGGTGGAAACTCTCATTAATTTTTCCTTTTAAGTCACAGTTTCAACACTATCATAAAAGTTGTGGTTTTAATAGCAGGTTTATAGTTTACGATAAAAGATGCAATTTAGTCCTCAGATATAATTACAGTAGGACACTAATTTAAAAAAAAAAAATAAGTTTTTATTTTTTATTATAACTATATGTCTTACAAGGCTTTATTTCAAAGTTAAGAAACTAAGCCATATACCCTTTTAAAAAACTAGTGTGACGATACAAAACATTTATCTTTCTAATGTTAGTATGAGGACAACATTTTTCTAGTACCATTAACTATATTTGATTATCGGACAAATATAAATTTTGTATTGTTATCTTTAAATGTACAAATAATCATTATTGAAGTAGTAGTAGTTGTTGTAGTTAAATCTAATGACTTCAGTTATCTAACCAAATCTAAATCAACACTACTTAAGAAATAAATAAGTTTTCATGGAATATGATGAGTGATATATACATACCGGCCTGAAACAAATGGAATAGTAAGAAAAACAATGCACAAGAGTTGCAATATAAACTTCAATAGCTTCATCTCTCTAGCTTGCTCCCTTTAACAACTTTTCCTACTTGGGACTTTTCTGGGCCTGCGTGTCTTCTCTTCTATATATATATATAAAAGAGAATATTTAGTTTATTTATTAACTGTTAAATTATATAATATTATTGTAGTGTTGTATATAAAATGTGTAAAATATTATTAATTTTTTATATAATTATACTTAAATTCTAAAATTAAGTGTACGCATAAAGATTTTCAAAATACAACGTTGAAGTTGAATTGGTATAAGTCAAGCTAGCCACATGAGGTGCTTATCATTCATAATTATAATTAATTGATAATTTTTTATTTGTTGACTCTTCAAGTTTTATTTACATGGGATATACTTTGGGACTATATTGGTGGCTGGCAAGCATTGTTTGAAATTATCAAAGACTAATTCTCCTAATATCCCTCGTGGATATCCAAGCACATATTCTATATGGATATTTTTTCTTTTTTCCAATTTTGTCTTTAGTGATATAAAAGTTTTCTTTCTTATCCAAATATTTCATTCTAATTATTTGTGGGTCAAAATTCATAATTTTTGAAAGCAATTTTTACAAAAAATTTAATAATTTTAGATTCTTTTATATTCTGAAATATTTATTTCTTTTCTTATTTTAAAGAGTTTCTTTTAATTTTTCTAAAATAAAGTCCATAAAGACTTTAAATTCTTTTATAAAAATTTCTTTTATTTTTATGTTTTCTAAATGTTTTAATTTTTCTTTTAAGATTTCCGTTTGTTCTTGTGATAAAATTATATTGTTTATTTTTATTTTCATACATGCTAAAAACATTCCTATAAAATTCTTCTTAAATCTTTATTATTTTCAGTATTTAGGATTAGATTAATTAATTTCTTTAGATTACATATTTGTGTTTGTGTAAGTATTTTTATTATTTATGGTGTAACTATGTTAATTCTTTATTCCAATTATAGAGTATTTTGTAGATTATTAATTATGTTATTTCCTTAGATAATCCTTTAGTTATTTCTTTAATCTGTAATATTAATTCTATTATTTCTTTTTTATAATATTTTAAATAATTTATTTTTCTACTTGAATTTGGTTGATGATATCTTATTTTATACATTATGTTTAAAGTTTTCTTTTTAATTTCTTGGCTTTGATACCAACTCTAAGCTGAATTTTTATTTTTAAGCTTCAGTTGTTTATTTTCCAATTTGTTCCTTAAATAAATAAAATCTGAAGATTAGATTATCAAATTCTTTTTTATTTACTTGTACAAATTTCTGTATAAAATAATTTCTTAATATTTTTCTTACAGGATGGTCTATTAAAAATAATATGCTGAAAACATAGTCTATATAATAATTTAAGAGCGTGTCAAACCTTTTAAATTTTTTTAAGCATGTTTTATAATCTTCATTATCAAAATATTCCTCTAATAATTTCATGTATTTTCCTTCAAAATATTCTATGCTAGTCATAGTTTTCTTGTTGAGTTTCTAAATTATCTTTTTCAATTTCTTGGTCTATCCATCTGCTTAATTCTAGAATTTTTTTTATTTTCTTTTATTTTCATTTTTACTAGTTCAAGACTTTTCAAGGTCTAAGTGTTCTTTATCCTGTCCTTTTGTTAAATCATTTCTTTTTTCTTCTTTGGTAAAATAATTGATTAATTCTTGTAGATTTTTCATTATTTTAGATCTTCCTGTACTTTTCTCAAAATTTTCTTTTATAGATCTTTTATAATAAATAAGAGATTGTTTAAGGTATATTACAACTTTTAAATTTTCTTGATTTTTAGGATATTTTTTGCTTTTATTTCTATATAGTATAGTCTCAGATTTCCTTTTCATATTAATCTGTTTATCATTCATAATTTTATGCAATATAAACAAAGTTTTAACAATATTCATGAAGTTTCAAAGTATACCAGCCTCTACCTGCAAACTAACCTGTTTTTGGATATGGGTCCACCACGTTCTTCCGCTTCCTAGCTATCTTCTTGCTCCAAAAAGTTAAGCCTCACTCCAGATCCAAGCTTTCAGTCCTCCTAAGTTTGCTGATCTTATGAGATCTGTACTTAAACTTAATGAAAATGGGAGAGATAATTTGGAATTGAAATGAATTTTTTATTCATAAACATAAGGTTTTTACAAGCTAGAGAACTAGTAACCTTGAAAGGGTTCTTAGTTCTTCCTTATTACAATAGAAAGATAGATAGATGTTAGGTTTTCATAGTTCCCCCTTTGGATGCAGAGAGTTCCCTTTTATAGACATATGGGTTTCCCATTTACAATGGAGGGATTACACTATTCCTAACCTTCCTATTTGGCGTTAAAATGCATACATTATTGATGCCTATATTATTGGCTTCAACTGTTGAGATGGTCCTACATGGTTGGCTCTGCCGACATGGAACTGTTGGATGAGCTTGAGTCCAAGTAAACCCTATCTTTTATGCAATAATTGCATTTGTGGTCTGATGATTGCTGCTTAGAATAGTAACAGAATATCTTTTTTGTTTTCTCACTTACCTCAATTTTATTATAATTGAAGTTAGCTTCGTAGGAAATTATTTTTTCATTGTCTTCCTCAGTGATAACCATATTACTTTGAGAAGTAATAATAGTTTTACTTGTACAATAATTTACTTTTATTTCTGAAGAGTTATTGACTCTTCTTATTTCATAATAAATCTGGCTTAATATTTGTCCTCTTTTAATATATAAATCCTCAAGATTAAATTTTTTTTTTTGGTATACTATTTGGACGAGTCACTTCTCTTTTGTTGCTTGATATGCCAAGCTTAATAAAATGATAAGGACTTACTGGTGTATCTTGGTTCCAATTCATTAATGAACTGAAACATCTTAGGTAAATAGGCTTGTCTGTAGCCTTAATTTTTCTTTTAAAGTTTCTAATGGATTTCTTGAAATTGTCAGAAAAATATACTAATTCCTTTAATTCATTTCCTAGATATATATTTTCTATTAAACCTGCGTGAAATGCTTTATAAACAAATAATGGATTAGCTTCTTCTATGATATTAAATTTACTTCCTGATGAAAAATCTTTTTTTGTAGTGTAAAATTTCATATCTTCAAGGTATTCTTCAGTTATATTCCTTGCTTAACCATTCTTATTTTCCTAGATTTCTATATTTTTCTCTTTCTTCTTCAGAATTATTAATTTCTTCCCTAAAATTTATTAATCTTTGAATTTTTTCAAGGTTTCTCATCCTATTTATTCCTGTTGCTGGTTGTTGTACTATTTGAGAATAGTTTTTTGTTATTTCTGCTAGTGTTAGAAGCTTAGGAATCTTAAAGTCATTATAACTTCCTTCTGCTTCTATTCTATTTGTAAAATATCTATGAATGACTTCACTAATCTCCATTATTGCTTCAGGCCAATTGATATATATTCCTAATTTTGGTTCATTATATACTACATAAATCTTTTTTAAATCTTCCTTTTCAGCTTCATTTGTCCAATTTATTTTCTATTTTTTCTTTTCTAAATTTTTACTTGGTTCTAGATTATTACTACCAGTTTCTTCAATTTCTGTTCTTTGAATTTTTGTTCCTATTGAAGTTCCAATTTCTCCTTCTCTTGAACTTTCCTTATGCCATTCTGAGTTAGTTATGGTACGCCTATTTTTCAATTATTTTTTAAGTTGTAATATCTCAAGTTGTTCTTTGAGGCATTTGATTTCTGTTTCATAGATCAAAATTTCTTTCTTTTTTATTTGTATTTCTATATCGAGAGAATCCATTCCTGCCATAAAAAACATTGTTAGAACTGTTAATTCTCTGGTTAAAGCATCTGCTAAACTATTTTTTTTCCTGATAAATATTCTACATCAAATTTATAATGGTTAAATCATTGTTGCCACCTTATAAGTCTTCCTTGTTTATAATCACCTGCAATATTAGTCCTTAAAAAATGTCCAAATTTTTTATTGTCAGTTCTAACAATGAATTTTGAACTTATAACATATATTGCAAATTTCTTTATAGCCTTTTTAACAGTCAAATATTCTTTTTCATTACTATGGTAATTTAATTCAGAGACTTGAAAAGATCTTGAAGTAAACCTGCAAAGATATTCATCTTTGTCATCGACTTTTACTTTTAATACTGCTTTCCAATACTCATGTGAAGCATCTGTTTCTATTATCATTTTATCATCTGGTCTTGGATGATATAACGTTGGCAAATCTTTTAATTGTACTTTTTACGTTATTCATATATTTAGTGTCCAGATTAGTCCATTGCCAGGCATAATCTTTCTTAAGTTTTGTTTGTAATGGTTTTCTTATTTCTGCTATTTTCTTTGCATATGCTTTTGCATATGTTAAACATCCTAAAAATCTTTATAATTATTTTTTATCTTTGATTATGCTAGAAAAATTTTGTACATTATTCAAAATATGAGGTTGTAGATGATGTTTTCCATCTTCTATTTCTAACCTTAAATATTTTATTTTTTGTTGAGCAATAACTGCTTTCTTTTCTGATAATATTATTCCTGATTTCCTACATTCTTGTAAAACATTAATAATATCTAAATAATATTTTGATAATTCATTACTGAATATTAAAATATCATCTACATAGACACAACAAAAATTCTGATATTTTTAAAAAAATATTATCCATGTATCTTTGAAAAATATCTGGTGCTTGCTTAAGTCCAAATGGAGCAACTGTTCATTAGAATTGTCCTTGAGGGTAGCTATATACTGTTAGTTTTTGTGATTTATTATCAAGTCTTATTTTTCAAAATTCACTTTTGCAATCAAAACCTGAAAAATATTTCTTTCCTTTAATAAGTGATAATAATTCTTCTTTCTTTGGTATAAAATAACCATCATTTATAGTTTCTTTATTTAAAGATTTAAAATTTATTACTACACTACTACAAAATTGCATTTATAGGACGGCCACTGACCGTCCTATAAGACTTATAGGGCGGTCAGTGGCCGTCCTATAAAGTCCCGTCCTAAAAGAATCGAAAAGAATAGGACGTTTGCGGAGCGTCGTAAAAAATTTTTTTATAGGACGGCCACAAAATTAAAAAAAAAAAAAACTATATAGGGCGGCTTTTGACCGTCCTATATTGTTTTTATAGGACGGTCAAAAACCGCCCTATATAGTTTTTTTTTTTGCCCCGGTCTATAAAAAAAAAAAAAAGAAATTTTGTTTGCCCGGACTAAAAAAAATTAAAAAAAAAAACATATAGGGCGGCTTTTGACCGTCCTATATGTTTTTTTTTTTAAATTTTTTGTTTGCCCGGACTAAAATCTATATAACCTGTACATAATTATAGTCATTCCAATAACACAATTCAGATTCAGAATACAATATTTCATTCCAAAAATATCCATAATTTACATTACAAATATGTGGTTCAAAGCTGCCTAACTAGCTAACTACCTTTAATTTACATGTACAGATTATCATAATGTTCAAGAACATATATACAATCTAAAACAATTCAAAAATTTGCTAGCTTTAATTTACATAGATAGATTACAGTAACATACACACATATATATATATGAAACATATACAAATAGTCTAAGGATTAAAGCAAGCTCCGTACATACAAATTATTAATTAGCTAAATGTCTGAAAGATAATTGTAGACGTACATACATCATTCTTGCCTTAATGGCAGCAGCTCTGTTGTTGTATACTGATTCTTACTTGAGAACTACAATACAATATATATATAATATGTTAAAGCTAAATAATGGATAAATAATATTACGTACGTATTAACTTGAATATGCATACGTAAATAATAAGTTTTAAAGCTTACCGGTACAATATCATTTGTTTCAGCATTTCTAATAAATTTGGTAATATATGTATCTATAAATTTCATAACATAGTATCCACATTCATACGATTCTGGTTGTTTTGGACACTAAATACAATTAAGAAAGCTATAGTTAGTAATTATATAATTAATTTAATTACAAGCATATATAAAATTACATGTTGCCATATAACTAAAACAATTACCTTAACGGGAATCCAATTTGGTTTAATATTTGAATTTTCACGTTGACGATGCCATGTTTGTAAAGCCCTGTTAATTATAATATAAAGGTTCATTGCATAATACCCACATTTATAGAATTTAAGTTTTTATAATAAACAAATAATATGAGATCGATTATATAAAAAATATTATCTAATATATAATATAAATATATGTGTGTTACCTTAACCAAATTTTTGTATATTCTTCATCAGGAGGTGATCCTTTAGAAGAATTGTAAGCTTTTATAAAATTGAACCATTGAAGTTCACAAGTGAACGGATTAACAACAGTTAATGTCCAATGACTCCTACATATATGGTAGTATTTCATGTTATGATAAAAAATATTAGCTAATGTGTTTAATGCATTGAATGTAATACTTACGATCTCCAATATGGAGCCATAAGACACATTGAACCTGTCATTACATTGAACTTGTTTACAAGCAAGTTGACTTTGCATTCTTCATCATGATATGTGCATAAAAACTCAGGATCTACAAAAATAAAATGTCTCTCCAATTGGACATTTTGTTCTCTCCATTTATCAAATAATAACCTATTATTGAACGATGATATGCCAATTAGTGAAATGAAATACTCAAAATAAAGTATAATTATAATTTTAAATATACCTGATGAAAATTTGTATATGGGGAACGCCAAGCCAACTACAGTCACAAATGTGGAGTACATCTTCCAGAGTTAATAAAATTGTTGTTGTTTCAACCCCGAAAATCATTGGATTGCATGGAATCATACGATGGGAGTTATCACCTTCCATTTCCATATTATCCAACGCCCATCTTTGTAAAATTTCAATTCCATTGTGATCTCCAACATCGCTACTCAAACTTGACAAAGAAATAACCTCCTTTCCTTTGGATGTTTTTATACCTCTTTCTGACACATCCTTACTAATTTGTTTTTGTTTTTTAGGTAAGGGCTACAAAATATAGTTATTAGTTAATTAATAATAACATATTATATTTCTTTTAAAGAACATATATACAAACAATAAAATGGGTGTTGAAAATATATTACCTGTCCTCTTAAGATAACAAGATGTTTTGGCCATCTTACATGTTGATTAATTGCATCACCCACGTAATAAAGTTCATCTTGGACTGGATATGGAAGAAGTGCCATTGGTTGTGATGTAGTTAATACAAAAACTTTGAAGTTTTCTTCTCCTATTTCCACAGTATGAACCGTATCAGTTGGGTTGCAACGAGGAAAACAAGTGCCTTTGGCACAAACATTTGATGGGTCATCAATAGCCAAAAAGCACAACACTCCCTACGTGTATGGTTAAAGAAAATATATCACGTATAAAACATAAATGTTAATAAATGAGAATATATTATAACATTTCTAATTAATAAATTGACAATATGTAACTTACCTTTTCTATACCAGATGGTGGGTGTGTACTACCATGTGATGAGTTAGAGTTGGCATTTGAATGTGTAGGTGGAACATCCTTTGCAAACCTATCTGAACGTCCTGCATCCATTTGAACGTTCATGTCCATCTGAACGTCCATATCCACCTGTACGTCCATATTTTCACTTTCTCTACTTAATCTAAGTGAGTTCTCGTTCATGTGTTGTAATTTTTCCATTACATTTCTTTCCGAAGTTTTAGCGCTTTTGCAGAAAGTTTTTGATTAACAAATATCTCCCATTTATCTTTAGATATGAAGCTGTACTTATGTGGTGGAGTATATAGTTATTCAGGATCATCCAAATAAGGAAATACGAATGTTCTGGCTAAATATGACTTGAATTTCCTGAACTTCTCACCCGCATCAATCATATAAAAATGATATGTCATACGGTCATCAATCTCAAATGATTCCTACAATAAAAAATATAAGTATCATAACTTTTTACACATTGTACACATAGAAAATCATATTACAATATTAACTAAATAATTTCAACAGTAGTACGTACCAATAACGATTCCCAAATTTCTTCTTTACGAGACTCGGGCACTAATCGCCAATCAGTTATGGTGATATCAATGGTCGATCGTACCAAACTACAGATAGCACTAGCCCACTTTGAACTTGTATCACCACATGGTAACCCATCTTCGTCAACTTCAAGTACTATCCTCTCTCTTTTTGTTAATATGTTTGACAAAGTTGTAATTCCTCGACCTTTTTTCCTTTCTGTACTCTTTTCAATCGTACCACCTTCATTTCCTGAGTTAGAAGAATGCTCCATCAATCTGCATAAAAATTAATTAACAATATGTGAGTTTACACCTAAGCATGACTTGTTAGAATGCATGAACAAGTTACTAAAAAGTAAAAGTATGCAAATAAAATATATGAAGATTATCATGTATTTATTGCCATGTGATTAGTTATAATAAGATGTAGGTAAGATACTCAATAAAAGAACAATAAAATAAAGTATATGAAAATTACCATGTATTTATTTATTATTAATCCATATGTCTTCGCAATTAGTATGCAAATAAGAAAATGATTCTTCATCCTCTGTGTCATCATCATAAACTTCATTGAGTATCTTGTTATTATCACAAACTATTGAAGCCCGTTGAAACTCCTCAATCTCTTCATCTGTCTCATCATTCTCATCATAATAGCCTTTATTAGGAGGAGTAAGAACAATTGACCACTGTGGGTCTTCAGGGTCTCTTACATAAAACACTTGCTTGGCTTGGCTTGCAAAAATGAAACTATCTTCTTTATACCCAATTCTTTGTAAGTTTACCAAAGTAAAATCATTATCTTTGTCATAGCGAATACCAACCTTATTCACATTCTCAACCCAGTCACACTTGAATACACACTTATTAAACTTGTAGTAATCCAACTCTCATATCTCTTAGATTACTCCATAATATGTCATTTCACCAGATATTGGTCTTTTATCCTTTGCAGTAGCAAATTGCATGACTTCTGCTACTAAGGACACACCACTATTTTGATTGGTTCGGTTATCATCTATTTCCTTTGTATGAAATCTATATCCATTGATGATATAACCATTATATTTAAGCACATGAAACTTAGGACATTTTGAAATCCATCTAAGTGTGATAGAAATGTTATGATTTGGATCTCTGAGCTCTTGAGAAATTTGATTAAATGAATATACTTAGTTATTAACATAAAAAAAACAAATTCCTTGAATAATAACGTTACGGTGAATATACTCACTTCATCACGTAGCCAGTACATAAAAGTACGATTATGTTCGTCAATTAACCATTTCTCTGTGCGTCTTGAATTTTTGTACTTGCCCTTAATATGTTCCAAGTGCTTCCTATAAAAGTATGTTATGTTCATTATTACTAAATTGATATTTAATTACAAATAAAACTAAGTAATACAGTATAGAGTATTACTCAAGATATGGTTGAACTTCATTTGTGTTTGATAGAACATGACGATGGGCTTGCTCTCATAATTTACGATCTACTAGTTCTTGTTTTCCAGCTCCTATGGATCGACCAACACCTTTTCTTTCTTTTGAAATTGTGTTTTTGGTAACGGGCAAACTTATAGAATTCATTGCTTCTTCAACTATATAACATTCAGCTATACATCCTTCAGGTCGGTTCTTATTCCTCACATATTCTTTTAATTCCTTCATTAATCGTTCAAATGGGTACATCCATCTCAAAAAGACTGGTCCACATAACTTCACTTCTCTTACTAGATGAATTGTGAGATGTATCATCACATCAAAAAATGAAGGAGGGAAGAATTTCTCTAACTTGCATAGAGTGACAACAAGTTCTGATTGAATTGCATCCAACTTTTGAGCATCAACTTTTTTCTTACATATATTATTGAAGAAATAACAAAACTTAATAATTGTACTCTTCACCTCTTTGGGCAACACCCCTCGCAATGCTACAGGCAACAATTGTTGCATCAATACATGACAATCATGTGACTTCATCCCATATAACTTTTTGTCTGTCAAAGAAACCAAACTACTTATATTGGATGAGTATCCATCTGGGACTTTAAGATTTGCTAATGTATTACAAAATGATTTTTTCTCCTTCGTCGATAAAGTGTAGCATGTGGGGGGTAAGTAAGTCTTATTCGTACCCACCTTTGGACAAATCTCAATTCTTACACCCATTTTAATGAGATCCATACGTTGACGAACACCATCTTTGGTTTTTCCAGGAATATTTAGCAATGTACCGACAATACTATCACACACATTCTTCTCTATATGCATCACATCTAACAGATGTCTAACATTCAAGAACTTCCAATATTCTAAGAACTTCCAATATTGATTTTTTTCTCCATGGAGTGCTTGTATCAACCTTATAATTTACTTTCCCACGTGCAAAAGTCATCATCTCAACTCTTGATAATATTTCACTTCCAGTTAACGGAGTTGGTTGTGTTCCCTCCTCTTCATGTCCGTTAAAAGACTTAACTTGTTTTCTATAAGGATGAAACCTAGGTAACCATTTTCTATGACCCATGTAAGCCATCTTCCTTGAATGTTTTAACCTTAATCCCTGATACCCCTCACTACATACTGGGCAAGCGTAATAACCTTTAACAGCATGACCAGAAAGATTCCCATAAGCAGGAAAGTCATTAATCGTCCATAATAAAATAGCTTTCAACTTAAATTTCTCAAGTTTGAAACTATCATACACATCAATTTCATCCGTCCACAACAACTTCAAGTCTTCAATCAATGGCTCTAAGTAAATATCGATATCATTTCTAGGTTGCTTGGGTCCAGATATCAATAAAGTTAGCATCATGTATTTTCTTTTCATACATAACCAAGGAGGAAGATTATATATGACAAGTATAACGGGCCAACAACTATACCGACTACTTAAAGACCGGTGAGGATTGATCCCATCAGATGAAAGTGCAAGTCTAAGGTTTCTAGATTCAGCGCTGAACTCAGGCCAAGTATAGTCAACATGCTTCCACTCGGGTGAGTCAGATGGATGTCGCAACATTCCATCATTTTCCCTTTCCTTCGTATGCCATGTTAGATTTTGAGATGTTGCTGAATCTTGAAACATTTTTTTAAAACGTGGAATAGGTGGAAAGTACCACAATACCTTTGCAGGAACATTAACTTTTTCCTTCCCTGATATTGGATTAACTTTCCATCTTGACTTTTGACAATGCGGAGATGATATGGAATCATTGTATTCATTTCGATATAGAATACAATCATTAGGACAAGCATGAATTTTTTCATAATTCATGCCCATTTTACGAAGGATCTTCTTTACTTCATTCGTTGATGATGGCAAAACATTATCTTCCGGGAACATCTCACTCAAAAGAGTTAGCAACTCATTGAAACTTGTATCTGAATGACCATGCTTACCCTTCCATCTATAAAGTGAGACTGATCCTGACAATTTTGTGAACTTATTGCATCCTTGGTATAATGGCTTTATAGCATCTTCCATAATATCTTGCACGTCACTCATATTATTTTCATCAAAATTATCGTTTTTAAAGTTGTTAGCACTATTTGTGAAATCATTTTCACGTGGATTGAGATCGCTGAATTCTTCAGGAGGATAAACTTTTGAACTTTTCTTCTTAGTCTCTCCATGACGATACCAATTTGTATATCCACTATCAATTCCATTATGATAGATATGATTTCTAACTTCAACCACACTAAAAATTTTTAAATTTGCACACTTCAAACATGGACAACGAATTCGATCTTTTTCGGTTGAATTATCAGAAGCAAATCTCAAAAAAATTTTCACACCCTCTATAAATTTGATATTTGTTCTCTCCATAGACATCCAACTCTTATCCATCCTATACATCATTGTAAAGTAATAAATTGACAATAGCTAATTTAAAAATAATTTACTTATCGAATATTAAATAAAAGTATATAAATAAATAAGTAATATTGGTTATTAAATTTCTTAAAAAACATTTATAATATGTATATCATTTTATAAAGATTTTATAAGACATCCTATATATAAATTGTAAATAAATCGTATGTCAATAATTAATTTAAAAATAAATAACTTATTTAATATTAATTAAAAGTATCTTACTATTTTAAATATTAGTTATTAAATTTTTTTAAAAAAAAATTATATATATATGATTTTTTATAAGACATCCTATATACCGTGTGTCAATAATTAATTTAAAAATAAATAACTTATTTAATATTACTTAAAAGTATATTACTATTTTAAATATTAGTTATTAAATTTTTTTAAAAAAATTATATATATATGATTTTTTAAATATTAATTTATAAGACAACCTATATATAATTGTAAATAAAAACATCGTGTCAATTATTAATTTAAAAATAATTAACTTGTTTATTATTAATTATTAATTTAAAAATAATTAAATTGTTTATTATTAATTATTAATTTAAAAATAATTAACATGTTTATTATTAAATAAAACTATATTGCAAATCAAAGTTGGTTTTTAAATTTCCTAAGATAAAATTGTAATATGTATCATTTTATAAATATTTTATATGATGATTTATAAGTGTCCTAAAAAATTTTTATTTAACCATCCTAAAAGATTCTTATAGGACGGTCACTAGCAACCCTATAAGAATTTTATAGGACGGTCACTAGCAGCCCTATAAGAATTTTATAGGACGGTCCCTAGCAGTCCTATAAGAATTTTATAGGACGGTCAATAGCAGCATATAAAATTCTTATAGCCGTCCTATAAGAATTGAATTTCAGAAACAGCAACAAAAACATTTAACCAATAAATATATATGTCCTACATGTAATTAATCAACAAAACACGTACTGCACACATTTTAGTTTAATTAACATGTATAATATGTAATACAATCATACTAATTAATATATAATATGTTCAGAAAAACCATACTAATTAATTATAACACAAAATTTTAGAGAAAAAAAAAGACATAGAATAGATAAATAAATAAATAAAGGAAAGGCGAGGAACAACCTGTTGGAGGAGGAGACACGGGGTGGTTCAGGGGAGGAGAAGGGGAGTGGTTGGCCGTGCGCGACGGAGTGGACTGAGAGGAGGAGGCGGCGCTCGGTGGATTTCGTGTGATACGGCGTACGTTCGTACGTGTTAAGTCGTGGGTTTGCGCGCGGGTTACGGCGTTTTACGGTATGGGTTACGGCGTTTCACGGTGCGGACTTACGGCGTTACGGCGTTCCACGGTTGGCGGTGGCTTCCACGGTGGCTTTTGGGGGTGGCGATGGTGGTAAGATAGCAGATCTAATTGTAGCTCGAGCAGATGTGAAATGAGAGGGGTAACGAGCAGGTGTGGATAAGTTAAAAAAAAATGTAACTTTCTTATAAGACGGTTAAAAGCCGTCCTATATGTGGTAAAATAAAAAAAAAATGTGAATGGGAATTCAAATTTCGAACGAGCTGGAGTAAAAAAAAATATTTAATTTCTTATTGGACGGCTATTAGCCGTCCTATATGTGGGAAAATAAAAAAAATAGATAATGGGATCGAGCTGGCAAGTAAAAAAAAAAAATTCAACATTCTTTTAGGACGGCTAATAGCCGTCCTATATGTGGGAAAATAAAAAAAAAAATAGATAATGAGATCGAGCTGGCAAGTAAAAAAAAAAAAATTCAATTTTCTTATAGGACGGCTATTAGCCGTCCTATATATGGTATATAAGACGGCTAATAGCCGCCCTATAAGAAAATTGAAATTTTTTTTAAGACGGCCACTAAGTAACTCTAATTTTTTTTCCGTAATGGCCGTCCTATATTTCTTAAACGACGGTCATATACATGTGACCGTCCTATTAATTTCTCACTCTAAATTTGAGGCCGTCCTATATTGCTTATATTGTAGAGTGAGAAACGGTACAAATAACATCATGGCTTTATAAGAAAGAAAGAAACCATCCGAGCAATATACCAACAAAAATCACAAAAAGTTACTAACACATCAACAATTAAGAAAATACTAATAACTTATTTGATTTTAAAAAATTTTTGTGGTTCAGGTTGTAAGACTCTCAATTCTCCTACAAAAAACTCAAGTTTAAATCTCATATGTATGAATATATTTTCTCTTATTAATAAGAAAAATATAATTTTAATACTTAAAAAAAAAAGAAGATAACATTTATGTTAGCAAAAAATTTTAATAACTCATGATTAGTAAAAACAATAACTGATTTGGTAAGGAATACCTTTGACTAAATACCACCGCATTCCTGTTTTTTCAAATGTGCCAAAAACTAATGACCATTGACCACCTTAGCAAACAAATTACCACCCTTCGTCAAACCTTTAGTTCACCGATAAAACTCACAATATAAGTCCAAAAATGAACCATTAATTAGCATATAATTGGAAATATAATAGAGGAAAAAGTGCTGTGAGAATTGCATGAACACACCAACAACCTACCAACAAATGCACCACAGTTTCGATTATGGAGCCACATAGAGGGCAAACAGTTACCTTAAGAGGACATCAACGTTGAAAGAGAGAGTGTCTCACCTCAATGGCATTATTGAGGCATCATTACAGAAACTTTCAAACCTTTGACAGGGGCTTTGTAGAACTTATTAGCTTATGGAGTACCAAATCAATTATTCTTAAGCTAATAAATAATATTTCTCAACATTTTATATCTTTAACTTTAATTTTCATATTTAATTCAAAATTAATTAATAATTTGATGCATATTATTAGAATATATATGCTAGTATTGGCATCGCTGTTGAACGGATGTATCGCATTATGACATCGTACGTACAAGGTGGATTAACATCGTCCATCCTACACCATGTGACATCATACATACGAGGTGGATCAACATCGTCCGTCCTACATCAGATGACGTCATACGTACGAGGTGGAACAACATCTTCTCACGTATATTATTTGTCATAGTCATTGACATGAATTTTGACAATCTGTACATTGAACCTTCAAATTTGACTGACGTATCACAAAGTGTCAGAATTCATATCTGTTAAAGAAAGACAAGTGTAACCTTTAAATGTCTATATATATATATATATATATATATATGTAACTATTATTTTGAATAAAGGGATTCGATTGAACTAAGATATACAATTCTAATGATTTCTAATGTGAGAAAATTCTTAAAAACACATATATTATTATTTTAACATAAAATTATCCCATTGATGTTTGTTTATGGTAGAAACAAGGAGAGCATTTATGGCCCAATTAGTAAATAGATAATGAGCAAATTAATGTACTAATGGAGTAATTAACTCGTCAATGAATTGGGTAAAAAATATTTAGAAACTCACATGGTTTTAGCTTGGCGTGATATTTTTTGAGTGCTCTGTGCTTCTACACTGGACAAATATTTTATAATGAGAAAATTTCGTAAACTCAAGCGATAAATTTTAATTACATTCACACAGTTAGGATCAATAAGAATAAGATAAATTTTAATTAAATTTATTAACATGTTTTAACTAAGTAGAAAAAAATATTAAATGATAAAGTTAATGTAAAATAAGAAGGGGAAGTTATTGTCTTCTCCTTTCATCCAATATAATCTATCCTCTATCTCATTCAGTCATTCAATACTTGCAAGCGGGTGGTTGTGAAAAGAAAAATAAACATTCAAATTAATGTAATGATAAATTGAATTCAAATTAAAGATATCTAATCAAAATTTATGTATTTAAACTTTTGATGACTAATTTGGAGCCACTTAATACTGGTTTTCATAATGATATTAAATAATATATTCTGAAGAAGAATCCAGTTCCACGTTGATGTTTGTTGAATTGAATATAATACACCACCAATTTTCAACTAAATTATATTTCACTCTAGATCCTGGCAATTTCATCTTCGTCCTTTAAATTTTGTTTAGTCCGATTTTATAAAATGTTTTTACTTATTGTTCATGCAAGTTTTGTTGTTTGGAGGATTTAATATTATATAGAAATCTGTTATTTTATTTGTAAGTTGGTTAAAAACATTGATATACTACCGAGAGAATACGTGCAAGATAAACATGCTAGGACTGAAGTTTTAACATTATGAGGTTGGAAACATATTTGCAAACAGTTATAATTGTTAGAGAACTTGAGCCTAACTCAGTCCCAATAAGATCTTACAAGGAAGAGGTTTGCCCAGGCTTATAAGTGCAGCGGAAGACAGCACATGGTCGATGTGAGACTTGAGATTCCTTAACAGCCCCCTCCACATCGAACGGGGGTGGTCTTAAGATTTGGAGCCATCGATGAGCGTTAAGGTGAGAGTGAGCCCACGATGACGAGGGTACCAGCTCTGATACTATGTTAGAGAACCTGAGCCTAATTCAATCCCAATAAAATCTTACAAGGAAAAGGTTTGTCCAGGCTTATAAGTGCAGCGGAGGACCAGTACCTGGTCAATGTGTGACTTGAGATTCCTTAATAATAATACTTGAGAGGCAAAAACATTGTTTTTTTTTTTTTAATTTAATATATATTTATAAAATGATTATATAGACAAACTTATGACTAAGAGAGCTCAAATTCATGTCATTACTCATCCACACAGACAATTAGTTGAAGTCAAGTACCTTATTTTGTGAAAGGTGGTTATTCATTAATTTTCACTAAAAACTAATGTTGTCTTTTTTTTTTCCTCTAAAAATATATATAAGGTATTGATTTGTAGCTTTTACCAAACAAATGCACCTATTAAAAAAAAGAAAGATCATACATACAAAAAAATTATAGCTTTAATATACATTAATAGCATAAAGTCACTTTTTTACGTTGAATATGACTTCAACTCATATTATTCTAGTGCACACTTAAAATAAATACCATTATATTATAAGATAAATAGTAAATAAAATTAAAAACAAAAGGTTAGTATTACATGAGATGAAGGAATTGGTACAAAAGTAGCCGAGAGTTTTAACAACTCTAGTGAAGGACAACTTATAATTAACAGAAGTTTTAGATTATGGATATCATTTTTGATCCTAAGCTCTATTTTTAACATTTTTATTATAAATTAATTAGGAATCAAAATAAAAGATAGTAAGAAGGGGAGTCAAAAAGTAAAACTACACTTTTTTTTTTTTCCTTCTTAACTAATAACCCCATAATTGGAGCTTTCTTTAATTTTTATCTAAATATCTCAACGAAATCCTTTCTTTTATTGCAATTTTACAATTTTATCCTTGGTCCTTTAATGCCATTTGCTTGCTCTGCATTTCAATTTTTTTTCTCTCTCGCGAACGTCTTCGTCGGTGATAAATATTTTCTTCTAGTCTAGTCATCACAAATATCATTGAACCAAAAATTGAAAAAGACTGATCAGGAGTACCCAAAAAATCCTACCAAAGAAGAACACGTAACCACGAATTTATGGGTGAGGAACAGGTCTGGTGATGGGTGTTGGAGGAGGCCGATGTGGCGTAAAGTCTATTAAGAAATACATTTGTAAATATTTCTTTATGTAAACAAATCCCAGAAATTAAGGATCTAATTCCACTAATCCTTAAAAGAAGGATTAAAGCCTTAGATTTAGGAAAAGTAGGCTAGCCAATTTTGTATATATATATGCATTGTATTATGAACATTCAATAACACACAACAGAATATTCATCTCTTCATTTTCTTAACATGGTATCAGAGCATTTTCGATCCTAAACACAAACAAACACTTTTCCAAATTCTAATATTCATTTGATCAATTCCATTTGCTTCAAATCCACAACAGCCATTCTCAAACTCAAAGCAGTTCGATCATTCCAGTTTCCAGCAACCACAACAACAACAACACCATCAGCAACCACAACATCAGCAATTTCAACAACTTCAACAGCATCAGCAAAAACAACAACATCAACAGCAGCAGAAACAACAACAACATCCAGCAACCACAACATCAACGACATCAGCAACAACATCAACATCAACAGCAGCAGAAACAACAACAACAACAACAACAACATCAGCAACTAGAACTATAAAAAAAAAAAAAAAAAAAAAAACCAGCAGCTGCCTCAACGCCACCAGCACCGTCGCAGCCCAGCAGCAGCTCCGCCGCAGCGCCTCCTCCGCGCGCCCAGTCACCAGCTCACCAGCTCCTGCGCGCATCCAGCAGCCGCGCGCCTCCAACGCCACCTGTTCAGATCCGAAGCCTCTGCGCGCCACTCAGCCCGCGCGCCTCCGGTTCAAGCAGCCCAGTCGCAGCCCATCCAGCAGCCGCGCACCTCCAACAACCTCCACTCCAGCACAGCCCAGTGCCAGTCCGCGCGCACCTCCAACGCCACACCCGCGCCACTCCAGCACAGCCCAGTGCCAGTCCGCGCGCCTCCAGTCCAGCTTGCTGTCACGTCCGTGCACCTGTCTCAGTCAGCGCGCACCTCCGGTTCGAGCAGCCGAGCGCCAGCCGCCAGCGCCACCAGCAAGCCGCAAGCCCAGCGCCACCCTCTCTGTCGCCAGCCGCCCTTTGTGTCTTCTCTGTCTTCAATATCTAATCTGTTTCCTTCTATTATATATATATATATATCATAATAAAAACCCTACCCATCAACCCATTATTCAACCCTAATCCATCAACCCATTTTTCAGCCCATTATTCCAAACATAACCCAACCTCATTTTTAAGCCCACATTTTAGCCCAACCTCATTTTTAGATCCATTTTCTGAGCCCACCCAACAATAAAAAAAAAAAAAAAAAACATTTTAAACCCATTTTCAAGCAGATCATTTTAAATCCTTTTTCCAAACAAAAAAAAAAAAAAAAAAAAGTCTCAAATTTTAGCCAATTTTCCAATTCAAACAACAAACCTACTATGGATTCATCACATCCAATTTTTGTTCATCACAGCCGATCACTCAAACACTGTGAGCATTGTCATAGAAATGGTCATACCATTGCAGAATGTCGAACCCTCAAATTTCATTGCAAGTTTTGTGAAAGAAGAGGTCACACTGAGGAACGATATAAAATCAAAAATGGTACATGGGTTCCTAAGCAACCACATCAATGGTCTAAAGGGAACATCAATTCATTTGGTTTCTTTCCTACTATTCCCGCAGCTGACGCATCTTCGGCACATAATTTTCAGTCAAATGGTTCCCAGGCAACAGCCCAACTCGTCTCTCAATCAAACCCTTTACATGAGTTCACTGCAGAGCAACCCCAAGCTGTCTCTCTGATGAGTTCAACTCATTCCTCTGGTAATAGTAATGCTTATGCAAAAGCTGCAGGTCTGGCTCCTTTTTCCATTACCTCTACAAATTCTGTCTTCACTAAACCTTGGATTTTAGATAGCGGAGCTACTGATCACATCACTCATGACCCCACACTTTTCACTCACATAGAATCATCACAAATACCCATTGTTAAGTTACCTACTGGTTCTCATGCCCCAATCACTTCCACTGGCACTATACCATTCAATTCAAATATCACATTAGACAAAGTTTTATGTGTTCCATCTTTTCACTTAAATCTCATATCTGCTAGCAAACTCACTACTTCTCTAAACTGTTGTGTCATTTTGTTTCCTACCTTTTGTGTCCTACAGGACTTGGCCACGGGGAAGATTATTGGCTCGGGTAAACAACGTGGTGGTCTATATTACATGTCCCCACTACAACAGACCCCTACCTCATTTCAAGTTTCACTTTCATCCAACCTATGGCACATGCGACTTGGACACCCGTCCCCTGCTTGTCTTCGGTTAGCTTCTTCATTATTACCCTCTAAACATATTTCATTTGATAATAATTGTAGTGTTTGTCCAATGGCCAAACAAACAAGACTTCCATTTCCTCATAGTTTCATATCTACTAAATCTCCATTTGATTTGTTACATTGTGATATATGGGGTCCACACAAAATTGCCACACATTCTGGGGCACGTTTTTTTCTCACCATTGTAGATGACTTTACAAGGTGCACCTGGCTTTTTTTGATGCAACATAAATCTGAAACCCAAAACCTTCTCAAAACTTTTATTGCTTTTGCACACTCTCAATTCAATGCCAACATTAAAACCATTCGGGTAGACAACGGGTCTGAATTTTTTTCCATGCGCAATTTTTTTCAAGATAATGGCATTGAATATCAGCGCACTTGTGTTTACACTCCACAACAAAATGGAGTCGCCGAACGCAAGCATCGCCATATTCTCACTGTTGCAAGATCATTACTTTTTCAATCTCACTTACCCCTTACTTTTTGGGGTGAATGTGTCTTGACCGCTGTCTACCTTATTAACCGATTACCTTCACCATTACTTTCTACTAAATCACCTTTTGAATTATTATACCACCGTTCCCCAACACTTGACCATTTAAAAGTCTTTGGGTGTCTTTGTTATGCAACTGTTGTTCATCCCATTCATAAATTTGATCCCCGTGCCACACGTTGTATCTTTGTTGGGTATCCTACTGGCCAAAAAGGTTACAAACTCTACAATTTGGAGACAAACAAATTTTTTGTCAGTCGTGATGTCCGATTCAGTGAACATACCTTCCCTTTCTCTCCAAATTCGACCCCCCAGCCCTCCATTTCCTCTGATTTACTTAACAACTGGACTCCACCAATCGATACGCATGATGAACATGCCAACCCCACCCCTCCCCATACAAATCTCCCTTCCTCACCCATCACAGATAACCCTATCTCTCCCATCACCAATAACCCCACTTCTTCAATCACCCCTTCCCATACAGATCAAATCACCTCTCCCATCACAGATAACCCCAACTCTATCATTACACCCTTGTCTATCACACCAGAGTCAACCTCCGTTGAACCCACCCCTCCCCATACAGATAACCCCATTCCTCTCATCCTCCCTCCTAGACATTCCACTCGACCTAAACATCCTCCAACATGGCATAAAGACTATCACATGTCCAACCATGTCAATCATTCAACCTCAGGGCCTCGTTCTGCATCAGGCACACGGTATCCTCTTTCCCACTTCCTTACCTACTCTCGTTTATCTTCTGCCCATTGTGCTTTTCTTACTAACATTACAGGTCAAACAGAACCCACATCTTATGCTCAGGCTATTCTTGATCCACAATGGTGTCATGCCATGACTGCAGAACTAGAAGCTTTACAACAGAATAACACTTGGAGTTTGGTACCACTACCTGTTGGTCATAAACCGATTGGATGCAAATGGGTCTATAAAATCAAATACAGGTCTGACGGCACCATTGAGCGTTACAAGGCTCGGCTTGTTGCTAAAGGCTACACTCAGATTGAGGGCATTGATTATCAGGAAACTTTCTCTCCTACAGCCAAACTCACTACCCTCCGCTGTCTTCTTACTGTTGCTGCTGCTCGCAATTGGTTCATTCACCAATTAGACGTTCAGAATGCTTTTCTCCATGGTGATTTACATGAGTTGGTATACATGGAACCTCCTCCTGGTCTTCACCGACAGGGGGAGAATATGGTATGTCGGCTCAACAAGTCCCTCTATGGTCTCAAACAGGCTTCCAGAAACTGGTTTTCTACCTTTTCAAATACCATTCATAAGGCCGGTTATCAACAGTCTAAAGCAGATTATTCTCTTTTTACCAAGGTTCAGGGCACTTCATTTACTGCAGTTCTTATATATGTTGACGACATACTTCTCACAGGAAATAATCTTCAAGAAATGGAACATCTCAAAAGGTTCCTTCTCAATCGCTTCCGCATAAAAGATCTTGGAGATTTGAAATATTTTCTGGGCATTGAATTCTCTCGTTCTAAAAAAGGTATTTTCATGTCTCAAAGAAAGTACACACTTGATATATTGCAGGATTCAGGACTTTTAGGTGCACGCCCAGACAAGTTCCCAATGGAACAAAATTTGAAACTCACTCCTACAGACGGAGAGCTACTAAATGATCCAACAAAATATAGGAGACTGATTGGCCGATTGATCTACCTTACTGTCACAAGACCTGATATAGTCTATTCTGTTCGAACACTAAGTCAATTCATGCATCAGCCTCGCAGACCTCACTGGGATGCCGCCATACGAGTTCTTAAATATCTCAAGGGGACTCCAGGTCAAGGTTTGTTATTTTCTGCTACCAACAATCTTACATTAAAAGCTTTTTGTGATTCAGATTGGGGAGGTTGTTGTGCGACAAGGAGATCAGTTACAGGATACTGTGTTTTTCTTGGAAATTCACTCATCTCATGGAAATCCAAGAAACAAACCAATGTTTCAAGATCATCAGCAGAATCTGAATATCGAGCTATGGCCAACACATGTTTGGAGCTGATTTGGTTACGCTTTATACTACAAGATTTAAAAGTCCCACAAACAGCTCCTGCACCATTGTTTTGTGATAATCAATCAGCTCTGTATATTGCTGCTAATCCTGTTTTTCATGAACGTACAAAGCACATCGAAATTGATTGTCACATAATTCGAGAAAAACTACAAGCTGGAATAATCAGTCCTTCATACGTACCTACACGCTTTCAATTGGCAGACATCTTTACAAAGGCCTTAGGGAAGGATCAGTTTGTAACATTGCGTGACAAGTTGGGACTTCATGATATTCACTCTCCAACTTGAGGGGGAGTATTAAGAAATACATTTGTAAATATTTCTTTATGTAAACAAATCCCAGAAATTAAGGATCTAATTCCACTAATCCTTAAAAGAAGGATTAAAGCCTTAGATTTAGGAAAAGTAGGCTAGCCAATTTTGTATATATATGCATTGTATTATGAACATTCAATAACACACAACAGAATATTCATCTCTTCATTTTCTTAACAAAGTCCTTGAGGCTGGCTCGGTCAGACGGCAAAAGTTTCCTAAAATAAACAATAAAATCGAAATTTATGACATAGTTTGAGACATTTGAGTAATAAATTTCATTATCAAATCTTCATTTTGAATAATCGTACGGTACACATTAAGCTTATTTCCTGGGAAGTAATTAGCAATACAAGAAAACAGTACCAGTGCTGCAAGCATACTTAATATTTATATAATTGCGGTTCAATATTGATTTGGGGGAAAGTGGAAACTCTCATTAATTTTTCCTTTTAAGTCACAGTTTCAACACTATCATGAAAGTTGTAGTTTTACGATAAAGATACAATTTAGTCCTCAGATAATTACAGTAGGACACTAGTTTTTAAAAAAAAAAAAATAGGGTTTTTATTTTTTATTATAACTATATGTCTTACGTATCAAAGTTAAGAAACTAAGCCATATATCCTTTTAAAAAACTAGTGTGACGATACAAAACATTTATCTTTCTAATGTTAGTATAGGACAACATTTTTCTAGTTATATTAACTTTATTTGATTATCGGATAAATATAGATTAATTTTGTATTGTTATCTTTAAATGTACAAATAATCATTATTGAAGTAATAGTAGTAGTTGTAGTTAAATCTAATGACTTCAGTTATCTAACCAAATCTAAATCATTAATACTTAAAGAAATAAATAAGTTTTCATGAAATATGATGAGTGATATATACATACCGGCCTGAAACAAATGGAAGAATAAGAAAAACAATGCACAAGAGTTGCAATATAAACTTCAATAGCTTCATCTCTCTAGCTTGCTCCATTTAACAACTTTTCCTACTGGGACTTTTCTGGGCCTGCGTGCTTTCTCATCTATATATAAGAGAATATTTAATTTATTTATTAACTGTTAAACTATATAATATTAATGTGTATCTTAATGCAATATAGTATATAAAATATGCTACATCTACCATATAAAACATTATTAGTTTTCATTAATAAAATACAATTATATTTGAATTTTAGAATTAGGCGTAGCTAGCATAAAGATTTTCAAAACACAACGTTGAAGTTGAATTGGTATAAGTCACGCTAGCCACATGAGGTGCTTATCATTCATAATTATAATTAATTGATAATTTTTTCTATGGTGACTCTTCAAGTTTTATTTACATGGTTTATACTTTGTGACTGTATTGGTGGCAGGCAAGCATGTTTGAAATTATCAAAACTTCTAAGTCTAAGTAGGTGGGCTCTTAAAAGGTACGTTGACTTAGTATTGACTTGGGCCATTAAGGTTTTTTTTTTATTACGGAATTTTAAAGCCTAATCAAAAGTTATTATCCATATAATATTAATTAATTAGGGTACATGATCAAACTTTACTAAAAATTACTTTTTTCCCGTCACAAAAATAATTAAAGAGATCACTTTTCTTTTCTTAATTTATCTATTTTTTTTTGTCATCAAATTAAAAGATCACTTTTCGACAAAGACATATGCAACCGATTATGAGACAAAGTCCATTCCCCTATATTGGCATTCCATTCATGGCTTAACTAATTTAGCAGGCAATTCACATTAGGGTATTAGTTTGCTAAAGCTGTGTCTGTCTTATGGCCTGTTCATTGGACTTTTATTATTTTTACACTTAAATTTACAAATTTTAAATTTTATATTTTAATCTTCAAATTTTTAAAAATTTACACAGGTCCTAAAATTTTTTATTCAAAAACATATATTTTAGTAAATAGGATATGACCTATGTAATTTTTAAAAATTTGGGGACTAAATTATAGAATTTAAAAGTTTATGAATCCATGTGTAAAATTTTAAAAATTTAATTACTAAATAAATTTAAAAGTTTCAAAATATAAGTATAAATTTAATTAAAATTTAAGATCAATAAAATGATTAATCCTTATTATTATTATTATTATTGGTCCTAGCATGGGTGTTGGGTTGGTTTAATTTTTAATGTTAATTTTTATGATCTTCTAATCAAATCTTCAAGGTCTTTAATTGTGATGTTGCAAAATTATATTAATTAATATAGATTTTATATTTAATTTCAAGACAAAACTTTAAAATAAAGATAAAAGTCCTTATTTAATATCATAAATAAAATCCCCCAACCACTCCTCTGGCCTCGCTCTGCAACCTTCATTACAAATGGGTTAGGGCACCCATATTACAATGGGCTTGTGCCACCCTTTCATCGGCCAGACATATATCTCATAAATAAAATTAAAATTTGAGGGTTATATATTTTGGACTTTTGCTCTCCATTGAAATACATTAGGATTTGGATTAATATCAATAATATATCAATTTCCTCTTTTTATTTATAATTAATACCAACACATAAATGAAAATTTTAAATTTTAAAATATAGATTATGATAAATTACGTATTAATTCTTTTAAAGGATATATTTATCTCCTAAACAAGAGATAATTGGGAAATTGGTTTATAAAAAACTTGATGCGATAATTATTAATTAAAAAAAGAAATATAATATTTTTTTTGACAACACTTTCTTAATTTTTGACTTTTGAGCGAGGAAAATATACTTCTATTTTTAGTAGAAGATATATTGAGAATAATTTTTAATAATTAATAAAAAATAAAAATAATTTTTATTTTTTTAAGAGCAAAGTTATTATTGATTTTTGTATTTATAATAAATTGCAAGAGTCCAAACGTATGATATAAATTAAAAAAATTATTTCTAAAATAGTTGAAAGTATCACGAATTCAATTGATTAAATAGAAAAAATGTTGTTGCAATGTGTGTAAGTTTCTACATTCAATGTCATGAGAATAATTTTATTAAAATAAAATTTTGAATAAAATCATCGAAAATTTATTAGTTTTGAGTTACAAAATAAAATAAATTAATAATATATATTTATTTATAATTAAATCAAAATGTTAGATAACATTATCAAAAATTTATTGCAATAAAATATAACTCTTTCAAAAATAGGAATATGACTCTTTTAAAATATAGGATTAACTATTTACTTAATATATATGCATTTAACATATACAAAATAAATGAAATTAATAATAAATATATATTAGTAATTAAATTAAAATGTTAGATAAAAATTTTCAAAATTTATTGGCTGTACATTCGTGTCCATATACTAGTTAAAAGTACATGTCTTGCAACGAAAATTATTTTACTTAATTTAATTTTTTTATTAGTAAATTTATAGAATATATTTAAAATAAATATAATTTTTTATGTTTCTAAATTAATTAGAAAACTATAATAATATCTAAAAATTTTATTATATGTGGTAATTATCATATAATTAGAATCTTTATTAGATAAGAGTCCTTATTTAATATTATAATAAATTTTAATGAATAAAATACAATAAAAAAGCTAGCTAAAAAATTAAGTTATATTTTATACTAAATGTTAGTGTCTCTTTTAATATAATTATTCATTATTATTTTGATGAATAATATACTAAAAGGTAACAAATAAAAAAAATCATTAAAATAAAATAGTATTATCACATGTTTTTAACTTATTTTAGTTATGAAAATACATATAAATTAATAACAACATAAACTTAATGTAATTGAATGATTATATATAAATTGGTTAAAGTAACCAAAAGATGAGTTGATAAATTTAATTATTTAATTTTTTTGAAATTCTATTAAACTAAAATTGAAATACGTTGATTCAGGAATTTAGGACTCTACAAGTCATATGTCTTTTCAAAATATACATTTTAATATCTTTTTTTTTAACTTGTACATCATAGATCTCTTGACTTCTTAAAAAGTACATCAATTTCTTCTTAACAAATAATTAATTGACATATTTTTTGCATAAGCAACTCATATAACTCCTTTTAAAGGGATAAATTGATTATTTTAATATTTAATGAAACAAAAAATATATTAAAATTATTTTGACCTCTAAAATAAAAATAATTTTGGAAAAATGAATTTTGCAAAATATTATTTTGCGATAATTTTTTTTTTTAAATAGAAATACTTTGGTGTATGAGATAAAAATTATTTTAAAAAAAGAGTAATTTTGGGGCAAAAGTAATTTGAATGAACAAATTAAATGAAAATTTTCAAATAAAATTAAGCAATTTTGTTATATTAGATATTATAAATAAAAAAATTATATAATATATTAAATAATAAATTTTTAATCTTGATTTTTATTACTGATAAAAGACTTAAAAAAAACTCTATTAAAAGATATTTTTTAACTCTATTAAAAATATGATTGTCTAATTTATTACATATATATCAAAATATGTACATAAAAATTAGACAAAATATATTACTACACATAAAATATTTATTTAACGTTAAAAATATACATATAATTAATTTTTTGTAAAAAAGTTGGTCGGAGTTGTATCCTTGCCCTGCCCAGCCCAATCCCCCACATAACTCCGCCCCTGCACGTAACCACGAATTTATAGTTAAGGACTAGGTCCGGTGATGGGTGTTGGAGAAGGCGGAGGTGGCGTAAAATCCAAGCGGCCTTGGCCTTCGAGGAACCGGTGAGGCAACAAAATTTTCCTAATAAATAAACAGTAAAATCGAAATTTATGACATAGTTTGAGACATTTGAGTAATAAATTTCATTATCAAATCTTCATTTTGAATAATCGTACGGTACACATTGAGCTTATTTCCTGGGAAGTAATTAGCAATACAAGAAAACAGTACCAGTGCTACAAGCATACTTAATATTTATATAATTGCGGTTCAATATTGATTTGGTGGAAACTCTCATTAATTTTTCCTTTTAAGTCACAGTTTCAACACTATCATAAAAGTTGTGGTTTTAATAGCAGGTTTATAGTTTACGATAAAAGATGCAATTTAGTCCACAGATATAATTACAGTAGGACACTAATTTAAAAAAAAAAAAAAAGTTTTTATTTTTTATTATAACTATATGTCTTACAAGGCTTTATTTCAAAGTTAAGAAAGTAAGCCATATACCCTTTTAAAAACTAGTGTGACGATACAAAACATTTATCTTTCTAATGTTAGTATATGAGGACAACATTTTTCTAGTACCATTAACTATATTTGATTATCGGACAAATATAAATTTTGTATTGTTATCTTTAAATGTACAAATAATCATTATTGAAGTAGTAGTAGTTGTTGTAGTTAAATCTAATGACTTCAGTTATCTAACCAAATCTAAATCAACACTACTTAATAAATAAATAAGTTTTCATGGAATATGATGAGTGATATATACATACCGGCCTGAAACAAATGGAATAGTAAGAAAAACAATGCACAAGAGTTGCAATATAAACTTCAATAGCTTCATCTCTCTAGCTTGCTCCCTTTAACAACTTTTCCTACTTGGGACTTTTCTGGGCCTGCGTGTCTTCTCTTCTATATATATATAAAGAGAATATTTAGTTTATTTATTAACTGTTAAATTATATAATATTATTGTAGTGCTGTATATAAAATGTGCTACATCTATGGTATAAAATATTATTAATTTTTTATATAATTATACTTAAATTCTAAAATTAAGTGTACGCAAAAAGATTTTCAAAATACAACGTTGAAGTTGAATTGGTATAAGTCAAGCTAGCCACATGAGGTGCTTATCATTCATAATTATAATTAATTGATAATTTTTTATTTGTTGACTCTTCAAGTTTTATTTACATGGGATATACTTTGGGACTATATTGGTGGCTGGCAAGCATTGTTTGAAATTATCAAAGACTAATTCTCCTAATATCCCTCGTGGATATCCAAGCACATATTCTATATGGATATTTTTTCTTTTTTCCAATTTTGTCTTTAGTGATATAAAAATTTTCTTTCTTATCCAAATATTTCATTCTAATTATTTGTGGGTCAAAATTCATAATTTTTGAAAGCAATTTTTACAAAAAATTTAATAATTTTAGTTTCTTTTATATTCTGAAATATTTATTTCTTTTCTTATTTTAAAGAGTTTCTTTTAATTTTTCTAAAATAAAGTCCATAAAGACTTTAAATTCTTTTATAAAAATTTCTTTTATTTTTATGTTTTCTAAATGTTTTAATTTTTCTTTTAAGATTTCCGTTTGTTCTTGTGATAAAATTATATTGTTTATTTTTATTTTCATACATGCTAAAAACATTCCTATAAAATCCTTCTTAAATTCTTTATTATTTTCAGTATTTAGGATTAGATTTATTAATTCCTTTGGATTACAGATTTGTGTTTGTGTAAGTATTTTTATTATTTATGGTGTAACTATGTTAATTCTTTATTCCAATTATAGAGTATTTTGTAGATTATTAATTATGTTATTTCCTTAGATAATCCTTTAGTTATTTCTTTAATCTGTAATATTAATTCTATTATTTCTTTTTTATAATATTTTAAATAATTTATTTTTCTACTTGAATTTGGTTGATGATATCTTATTTTATACATTCTGTTTAAAGTTTTCTTTTTAATTTCTTGGCTTTGATACCAACTCTAAGCTGAATTTTTATTTTTAAGCTTCAGTTGTTTATTTTCCAATTTGTTCCTTAAATAAATAAAATCTGAAGATTAGATTATCAAATTCTTCTTTATTTACTTGTACAAATTTCTGTATAAAATAATTTCTTAATATTTTTCTTACAGGATGGTCTATTAAAAATAATATGCTGAAAACATAGTCTATATAATAATCTAAGAGCGTGTCAAACCTTTTAAATTTTTTTAAGCATGTTTTATAATCTTCATTATCAAAATATTCCTCTAATAATTTCATGTATTTTCCTTCAAAATATTCTATGCTAGTCATAGTTTTCTTGTTGAGTTTCTAAGTTATCTTTTTCAATTTCTTGGTCTATCCATATGCTTAATTCTAGAATTTTTTTTATTTTCTTTTATTTTCATTTTTACTAGTTCAAGACTTTTCAAGATCTAAGTGTTCTTTATCCTGTCCTTTTGTTAAATCATTTCTTTTTTCTTCTTTGGTAAAATAATTGATTAATTCTTGTAGATTTTTCATTATTTTAGATCTTCTTGTAGTTTTCTCAAAATTTTCTTTTATAGATCTTTTATAATAAATAAGAGATTGTTTAAGGTATATTACATCTTTTAAATTTTCTTGATTTTTAGGATATTTTCTGCTTTTATTTCTATATAGTATAGTCTCAGATTTCCTTTTCATATTAATCTGTTTATCATTCATAATTTTATGCAATATAAACAAAGTTTTAACAATATTCATGAAGTTTCAAAGTATACCAGCCTCTACCAGCAAACTAACCTGTTTTTGGATATGGGTCCACCGCGTTCTTCCGCTTCCTAGCTATCTTCTTGCTCCAAAAAGTTAAGCCTCACTCCAGATCCAAGCTTTCAGTCCTCCTAACTTTGCTGATCTTATGAGATCTGTACTTAAATTTAATGAAAATGGGAGAGATAATTTGGAATTGAAATGAATTTTTTATTCATAAACAGAAGGTTTTTACAAGCTAGAGAACTAGTAACCTTGAAAGGGTTCTTAGTTCTTCCTTATTACAATAGAAAGATAGATAGATGTTAGATTTTCATAGTTCCCCCTTTGGATGCAGAGAGTTCCCTTTTATAGACATATGGGTTTCCCATTTACAATGGAGGGATTACACTATTCCTAACCTTCCTATTTGGCGTTAAAATGCATACATTATTGATGCCTATATTATTGGCTTCAACTGTTGAGATGGTCCTACATGGTTGGCTCTGCCGACATGGAACTGTTGGATGAGCTTGAGTCCAAGTAAACCCTATCTTTTATGCAATAATTGCATTTGTGGTATGATGATTGCTGCTTAGAGTAGTAACAGAATATCTTTTTTGTTTTCTCACTTACCTCAATTTTATTACAATTGAAGTTAGCTTCGTAGGAAATTACTTTTTCACTGTCTTCCTCAGTGATAACCATATTACTTTGAGAAGTAATAATAGTTTTACTTGTACAATAATTTACTTTTATTTCTGAAGAGTTATTGACTCTTCTTATTTCATAATAAATCTGGCTTAACATTTGTCCTCTTTTAATATATAATTCCTCAAGATTAAATTTTTTTCCTGGTATACTATTTGGACAAGTTACTTCTCTTTTGTTGCTTGATATGCCAAGCTTAATAAAATGATAAGGACTTACTGGTGTATCTTGGTTCCAATTCATTAATGAACTGAAACATCTTAGGTAAATAGGCTTGTCTGTAGCCTTAATTTTTCTTTTAAAGTTTCTAATGGATTTCTTGAAATTGTCAGAAAAATATACTAATTCCTTTAATTCATTTCCTAGATATATATTTTCTATTAAACCTGCGTGAAATGCTTTATAAACAAATAATGGATTAGCTTCTTCTATGATATTAAATTTACTTCCTGATGAAAAATCTTTTTTTGTAGTGTAAAATTTCATATCTTCAAGGTATTCTTCAGTTATATTCCTTGCTTAACCATTCTTATTTTCCTAGATTTCTATATTTTCCTCTTTCTTCAGAATTATTAATTTCTTCCCTAAAATTTATTAATCTTTGAATTTTTTCAAGGTTTCTCATCCTATTTATTCCTGTTGCTGGTTGTTGTACTATTTGAGAATAGTTTTTTGTTATTTCTGCTGGTGTTAGAAGCTTAGGAACCTTAAAGTTATTATAACTTCCTTCTACTTTTATTCTATTTGTAAAATATCTATGAATGACTTCACTAATCTCCATTATTGCTTCAGGCCAATTGATATATATTCCTAATTTTGGTTCATTATATACTACATAAATTTTTTTTAAATCTTCCTTTTTAGCTTCATTTGTCCAATTTATTTTCTATTTTTTCTTTTCTAAATTTTTACTCATGTGAAGCATCTGTTTCTATTATCATTTTATCATCTGGTCTTGGATGATATAACGTTGGCAAATCTTTTAATTGTACTTTTTACTTTATTCATATATTTAGTGTCCTGATTAGTCCATTGCCAGGCATAATCTTTCTTAAGTTTTGTTTGTAATGGTTTTCTCATTTATGCTATTTTCTTTGTATATGCTTTTGCATATGTTAAACATCCTAAAAATCTTTGTAATTATTTTTTATCTTTGATTATGCTAGAAAAATTTTGTACATTATTCAAAATATGAGGTTGTAGATGATGTTTTCCATCTTCTATTTCTAACCTTAAATATTTTATTTTTTGTTGAGCAATAACTGCTTTATTTTCTGATAATACTATTCCTGATTTCCTACATTCTTATAAAACATTAATAATATCTAAATAATGTTTTGATAATTCATTACTGAATATTAAAATATCATCTACACAGACACAACAAAAATTGTGATATTTTTAAAAAATATTATCCATGTATCTTTGAAAAATATCTGGTGCTTGCTTGAGTCCAAATGGAGCAACTGTTCATTAGAATTGTCCTTGAGGGTAGCTATATACTGTTAGTTTTTGTGATTTATTATCAAGTCTTATTTTTCAAAATTCACTTTTGCAATCAAAACCTGAAAAATATTTCTTTCCTTTAATAAGTGATAATAATTCTTCTTTCTTTGGTATAAAATAACCATCATTTATAGTTTCTTTATTTAAAGATTTAAAATTTATTACTACACTACTACAAAATTGAATTTATAGGACGGCCATTGACCGTCCTATAAGACTTATAGGGCGGTCAGTGGCCGTCCTATAAAGTCTCGTTCTTGAAAAAAATAGGACGTTCGCGGAGCGTCGTAAAAAAAATTTTTATAGGACGGCCAAATTTTTTTAAGACGGTCACTGACCGTCCTATAAATTGTTTATAGGACGGCCACAAAATTTTAAAAAAAAAAAAAAAAAAACTATATAGGGCGGCTTTTGACCGTCTTATATTGTTTTTATAGGACGGTCAAAAACCGCCCTATATAGTTTTTTTTTTTTTGCCCGGTTTATAAAAAAAAAAAAATTTGTTTGCCCGGACTAAAAAAAATACATATAGGGCGGCTTTTGACCGTCCTATATGTTTTTTTTTTTTAAATTTTTTTTAAATTTTTTGTTTGCCCGGACTAAAATCTATATAACCTGTACATAATTATAGTCATTCCAATAACATAATTCAGATTCAGAATACAATATTTCATTCCAAAAATATCCATAATTTACATTACAAATATGTGGTTCAAAGCTGCCTAACTAGCTAACTACCTTTAATTTACATGTACAGATTATCATAATGTTCAAGAACATATATACAATCTAAAACAATTCAAAAATTTGCTAGCTTTAATTTACATAGATAGATTACAGTAACATACACACATATATATATATGAAACATATACAAATAGTCTAAGGATTAAAGCAAGCTCCGTACATACAAATTATTAATTAGCTAAATGTCTGAAAGATAATTGTAGACGTACATACACCATTCTTGCCTTAATGTCAGCAGCTCTGTTATTGTATACTGATTCTTACTTGAGAACTACAATACAATATATATATAATATGTTAAAGCTAAATAATGGATAAATAATAATACGTACGTATTAACTTGAATATGCATACGTAAATAATAAGTTTTAAAGCTTACCGGTACAATATCATTTGTTTCAGCATTTCCAATAAATTTGGTAATATATGTATCTATGAATTTCATAACATAGTATCCACATTCATACGATTCTAGTTGTTTTGGACACTAAATATAATTAAGAAAGCTATGGTTAGTAATTATATAATTAATTTAATTACAAGCATATATAAAATTACATGTTGCCATATAACTAAAACAATTACCTTAACGGGAATCCAATTTGGTTTAATATTTGAATTTTCACGTTGACGATGCCATGTTTGTAAAGCCCTGTTAATTATAATATAAAGGTTCATTGTATAATACCCACATTTATAGAATTTAAGTTTTTATAATAAACAAATAATATGAGATCGATTATATAAAAAATATTATCTAATATATAATATAAATATATGTGTGTTACCTTAACCAAATTTTTGTATATTCTTCATCAGGAGGTGATCCTTTAGAAGAATTGTAAGCCTTTATAGAATTGAACCATTGAAGTTCACAAGTGAACGGATTAACAACAGTTAATGTCCAATGACTCCTACATATATGTTAGTATTTCATGTTATGATAAAAAATATTAGCTAATGTGTTTAATGCATTGAATGTAATACTTACGATCTCCAATATGGAGCCATAAGACACATTGAACCTGTCATTGCATTGAACTTGTTCACAAGCAAGTTGACTTTGTATTCTTCATCATGATATGTGCATAAAAACTTAGGATCTACAAAAATAAAATGTCTCTCCAATTGAACATTTTGTCCTCTCCATTTATCAAATAATAACCTATTATTGAACGATGATATGCCAATTAGTGAAATAAAATACTCAAAATAAAGTATAATTATAATTTTAAATATACCTGATGAAAATTTGTATATGGGGAACGCCAAGCCAACTACAGTCACAAATGTGGAGTATATCTTCCAGAGTTAATAAAATTGTTGTTGTTTCAACCCCGAAAATCATTGGATTGCATGGAATCATACGATGGGAGTTATCACCTTCCATTTCCATATTATCCAACGCTCATCTTTGTAAAATTTCAATTCCATTGTGATCTCCAACATCGCTACTCAAACTTAACAAAGAAATAACCTCCTTTCCTTTGGATGTTTTTATACCTCTTTCTGACACATCCTTACTAATTTGTTTTTATTTTTCAGGTAAGGGCTACAAAATATAGTTATTAGTTAATTAATAATAACATATTATATTTCTTTTAAAGAACATATATACAAACAATAAAATGGGTGTTGAAAATATATTACATGTTCTCTTAAGATAACAAGATGTTTTGGCCATCTTACATGTTGATTAATTGCATCACCCACGTAATAAAGTTCATCTTGGACTGGATATGGAAGAAGTGCCATTGGTTGTGATGTAGTTAATACAAAAATTTTGAAGTTTTCTTCTCCTATTTCCACAGTATGAACCGTATCAGTTGGGTTGCAACGAGAAAAACAAGTGCCTTTGGCACAAACATTTGATGGGTCATCAATAGCCAAAAAGCACAACACTCCCTACATGTATGGTCAAAGAAAATATATCACGTATAAAACATAAATGTAAATAAATGAGAATATATTGTAACATTTCTAATTAATAAATTGACAATATGTAACTTACCTTTTCTATACCAGATGGTGGGTGTGTACTACCATGTGATGAGTTAGAGTTGACATTTGAATGTGTAGGTGGAACATCCTTTGCAAACCTATCTGAACGTCCTGCATCCATTTGAACGTTCATGTCCATCTGAACGTCCATATCCACCTGTACGTCCATATTTCCACTTTCTCTACTTAATCTAAGTGAATTCTCGTTCATGTGTTGTAATTTGTCCATTACATTTCTCATTATCTGTTCTGACATTGCTTCAAACCTATCTGAATCTTATTTTGTTGCTGATTAATACGACTTTTTCTCCCAAAATAAGATGTAAGCTTCTCTCTCTTTCCTAGCCCACGAACTCGACCTGAATGTTCTTCACCTAATGCCATCTCAAGTATATCATTCCTTCGACTTTTTTTAATTTCAAGTTCTCCGGTCTGTACTTTCTGCATCAATGTTTCCTATAAAATCCACAGCCAAAATATATTTTTGTCATAATATTAGAATAGGATAGGATATAATATTTAAAGCTAATATTTTATTTCATAGTACAGTATTCTTACAATTTTTTCCAAAACTTCTTTTGTTTCATCTTTAAGTACTTGTCGTTGATCACTTGGTACGTGAGTGTCTAGTCAAGTCTCATGACGCTCCACGATAGCTCCAGGTCCTTTTTTCTTTTTCTGTTAAATAAATTTGAATATTATTTCAACAATCAAATAATATATATCAATCCACAATAAAAACCTTACCAATTTCTGTTTTGAACCACGATACCCAGTCTTACTCCCAAAATATATGTGTTTATTTAATTTTGCTTTTTCTTGCATTTCTTTCCGAAGTTTTAGCGCTTTTGCAGAAAGTTTTTGATTAACAAATATCTCCCATTTATCTTTAGATATGAAGCTGTACTTATGTGGTGGAGTATATAGTTGTTCAGGATCATCCAAATATGGAAATACGAATGTTCTGGCTAAATACGACTTGAATTTCCTGAACTTCTCACCCGCATCAATCATATAAAAATGATATGTCATACGGTCATCAATCTCAAATGATTCCTACAATAAAAAATAGAAGTATCATAACTTTTTACACATTGTACACATAGAAAATCATATTACAATATTAACTAAATAATTTCAACAGTAGTACGTACCAATAACGATTCCCAAATTTCTTCTTTACGAGACTCGGGCACTAATCGCCAATCAGTTATGGTGATATCAATGGTCGATCGTACCAAACTACCGATAGCACTAGCCCACTTTGAACTTGTATCACCACATGGTAACCCATCTTCGTCAACTTCAAGTACTATCCTCTCTCTTTTTGTTAATATGTTTGACAAAGTTGTAATTCCTCGACCTTTTTTCCTTTCTGTACTCTTTCCAATCGTACCACCTTCATTTCCTGAGTTAGAAGAATGCTCCATCAATCTGCATAAAAATTAATTAACAATATGTGAGTTTACACCTAAGCATGACTTGTTAGAATGCATGAACAAGTTACTAAAAAGTAAAAGTATGCAAATAAAATATATGAAGATTATCATGTATTTATTGCCATGTGATTAGTTATAATAAGATGTAGGTAAGATACTTAATAAAAGAACAATAAAATAAAGTATATGAAAATTACCATGTATTTATTTATTATTAATCCATATGCCTTCGTAATTAGTATGCAAATAAGAAAATGATTCTTCATCCTCTGTGTCATCATCATAAACTTCATTGGGTATCTTGTTATTATCACAAACCATTGAAGCCCGTTGAAACTCCTCAATCTCTTCATCTGTCTCATCATTCTCATCATAATAGCCTTTATTAGGAGGAGTAAGAACAATTGACCACTGTGGGTCTTCAGGGTCTCTTACATAAAACACTTGCTTGGCTTGGCTTGCAAAAATGAAACTATCTTCTTTATACCCAATTCTTTGTAAGTTTACCAAAGTAAAATCATTATCTTTGTCATAGCGAATACCAACCTTATTCACATTCTCAACCCAGTCACACTTGAATACACACTTATTAAACTTGTAGTAATCCAACTCCCATATCTCTTGGATTACTCCATAATATGTCATTTCACCAGATATTGGTCTTTTATCCTTTGCAGTAGCAAATTGCATGACTTCTGCTACTAAGGACACACCACTATTTTGATTGGTTCGGTTATCATCTATTTCCTTTGTATGAAATCTATATCCATTGATGATATAACCATTATATTTAAGCACATGAAACTTAGGACATTTTGAAATCCATCTAAGTGTGATAGAAATGTTATGATTTGGATCTCTGAGCTCTTGAGAAATCTGATTAAATGAATATACTTAGTTATTAACATAAAAAAAAACAAATTCCTTGAATAATAACGTTACGGCGAATATACTCACTTCATCACGTAGCCAGTACATAAAAGTACGATTATGTTCGTCAATTAACCATTTCTCTGTGCGTCTTGAATGTTTGTACTTGCCCTTAATATGTTCTAAGTGCTTCCTATAAAAGTATGTTATGTTCATTATTACTAAATTGATATTTAATCACAAATAAAACTAAGTAATAGAGTATAGAATATTACTCAAGATATGGTTGAACTTCATCTGTGTTTGATAGAACATGACGATGGGCTTGCTCCCATAATTTACGATCTACTAGTTCTTGTTTTCCAGCTCCTATGGATCGACCAACACCTTTTCTTTCTTTTGAAATTGTGTTTTTGGTAACGGGCAAACTTATAGAATTCATTGCTTCTTCAACTATATAACATTCAGCTATACATCCTTCAGGTCGGTTCTTATTCCTCACATATCCTTTTAATTCCTTCATTAATCGTTCAAATGGGTACATCCATCTCAAAAAGACTGGTCTACATAACTTCACTTCTCTTACTAGATGAATTGTGAGATGTATCATCACATCAAAAAATGAAGGAGGGAAGAATTTCTCTAACTTGCATAGAGTGACAACAAGTTCTGATTGAATTGCATCCAACTTTTGAACATCAACTTTTTTCTTACATATATCATTGAAGAAATAACAAAACTTAATAATTGTACTCCTCACCTCTTTGGGCAACACCCCTCGCAATGCTACAGGCAACAATTGTTGCATCAAGAGATGACAATCATGTGACTTCATCCCATATAACTTTTTGTCAGTCAAAGAAACCAAACTACTTATATTGGATGAGTATCCATCTGAGACTTTAAGATTTGCTAATGTATTACAAAATGATTTTTTCTCCTTCGTCGATAAAGTGTAGCATGTGGGGGGTAAGTAAGTCTTATTCGTACCCACCTTTGGACAAATCTCAGTTCTTACACCCATTTTAATGAGATCCATACGTTGACGAACACCATCTTTGGTTTTTCCAGGAATATTTAGCAATGTACCGACAATACTATCACACACATTCTTCTCTATATGCATCACATCTAACAGATGTCTAACATTCAAGAACTTCCAATATTCTAAGTCAAAGAATATTGATTTTTTTCTCCATGGAGTGCTTGTATCAACCTTATAATTTACTTTCCCACGTGCAAAAGTCATCATCTCAACTCTTGATAATATTTCACTTCCAGTTAACGGAGTTGGTTGTGTTCCCTCCTCTTCATGTCCGTTAAAAGACTTAACTTGTTTTCTATAAGGATGAAACCTAGGTAACCATTTTCTATGACCCATGTAAGCCATCTTCCTTGAATGTTTTAACCTTAATCCCTGATACCCCTCACTACATACTGGGCAAGCGTAATAACCTTTAACAGCATGACCAGAAAGATTCCCATAAGCAGGAAAGTCATTAATCGTCCATAATAAGATAGCTTTCAACTTAAATTTCTCAAGTTTGAAACTATCATACACATCAATTCCATCCGTCCACAACAACTTCAAGTCTTCAATCAATGGCTCTAAGTAAATATCGATATCATTTCTAGGTTGCTTGGGTCCAGATATCAATAAAGTTAGCATCATGTATTTTCTTTTCATACATAACCAAGGAGGAAGATTATATATGACAAGTATAACGGGCCAACAACTATACCGACTACTTAAAGACCGGTGAGGATTGATCCCATCAGATGAAAGTGCAAGTCTAAGGTTTCTAGATTCAGCGCTGAACTCAAGCCAAGTATAGTCAACATGCTTCCACTTGGGTGAGTCAGATGGATGTCGCAACATTCCATCATTTTCCCTTTCCTTCGCATGCCATGTTAGATTTTGAGATGTTGCTGAATCTTGAAACATTTTTTTAAAACGTGGAATAGGTGGAAAGTACCACAATACCTTTGCAGGAACATTAACTTTTTCCTTCCCTGATATTGGATTAACTTTCCATCTTGACTTTTGACAATGCGGACATGATATGGAATCATTGTATTCATTTCAATATAGAATACAATCATTAGGACAAGCATGAACTTTTTCATAATTCATGCCCATTTCACGAAGGATCTTCTTTACTTCATTCGTTGATGATGGCAAAACATTATCTTTCGGGAACATCTCACTCAAAAGAGTTAGCAACTCATTGAAACTTGTATCTGAATGACCATGCTTACCCTTCCATCTATAAAGTGAGACTGATCCTGACAATTTTGTGAACTTATTGCATCTTTAGTATAATGGCTTTATAGCATCTTCCATAATATCTTGCATGTCACTCATATTATTTTCATCAAAATTATCGTTTTCAAAGTTGTTAGCAATATTTGTGAAATCATTTTCACGTGGATTGAGATCGCTGAATTCCTCAGGAGGATAAACTTTTGAACTTTTCTTCTTAGTCTCTCCATGACGATACCAATTTGTATATCCACTATCAATTCCATTATGATAGATATGATTTCTAACTTCAACCACACTAAAAATTTTTAAATTTGCACACTTCAAACATGGACAACGAATTCGATCTTTTTCGGTTGAATTATCAGAAGCAAATCTCAAAAAAATTTCCACACCCTCTATAAATTTGATATTTGTTCTCCCCATAGACATCCAATTCTTATCCATCCTATACATCATTGTAAAGTAATAAATTGACAATAGCTAATTTAAAAAATATTTACTTATCGAATATTAAATAAAAGTATATAAATAAATAAGTAATATTGGTTATTAAATTTCTTAAAAAACATTTATAATATGTATATCATTTTATAAAGATTTTATAAGACATCCTATATATAAATTGTAAATAAATCGTGTGTCAATAATTAATTTAAAAATAAATAACTTATTTAATATTAATTAAAAGTATCTTACTATTTTAAATATTAGTTATTAATTTTTTTAAAAAAAATTATATATATATGATTTTTTATAAGACATCCTATATACCGTGTGTCAATAATTAATTTAAAAATAAATAACTTATTTAATATTACTTAAAAGTATATTACTATTTTAAATATTAGTTATTAAATTTTTTAAAAAAAATTATATATATATGATTTTTTAAATATTAATTTATAAGACATCCTATATATAATTGTAAATAAAAACATCGTGTCAATTATTAATTTAAAAATAATTAACTTGTTTATTATTAATTATTAATTTAAAAATAATTAAATTGTTTATTATTAATTATTAATTTAAAAATAATTAACATGTTTGTTATTAAATAAAACTATATTGCAAATCAAAGTTGGTTATTAAATTTCCTAAGATAAAATTGTAATATGTATCATTTTATAAATATTTTATATGATGATTTATAAGTGTCCTAAAAAAATTTTATTTAACCATCCTAAAAGATTCTTATAAGACGGTCACTAGCAGCCCTATAAGAATTTTATAGGACGGTCCCTAGCAGTCCTATAAGAATTTTATAGGACGGTCAATAGCAGCATATAAAAATTCTTATAGCCATCCTATAAGAATTGAATTTCAGAAACAGCAACAAAAATATTTAACCAATAAATATATATGTCCTATATGTAATTAACCAGCAAAACACGTACTGCACATATTTTAGTTTAATTAACATGTATAATATGTAATACAATCATACTAATTAATATATAATATGTTCAGAAAAACCATACTAATTAATTATAACACAAAATTTTAGAGAAAAAAAAAGACATAGAATAGATAAATAAATAAATAAAGGAAAGGCGAGGAACAACCAGTTGGAGGAGGAGACACGGGGTGGTTCAGGGGAGGAGAAGGGGAGTGGTTGGCCGTGCGCGACGGAGTGGGCTGAGAGGAGGAGGCGGCGCTCGGTGGATTTCGCGTGATACGGCGTGCGTTCATACGTGTTACGGCGTGGGTTTGCGCGCGGGTTACGGTATAGGTTACGGCGTTTCACGGTGCGGGCTTACGGCGTTACGGCGTTCCACGGTTGGCGGTGGCTTCCACGGTGGCTTTTGGGGGTGGCGATGGTGGTAAGATAGCAGATCTAATTGTAGCTCGAGCAGATGTGAAATGAGAGGGGTAACGAGCAGGTGTGGATAAGTTAAAAAAAATGTAACTTTCTTATAGGACGGTTAAAAGCCGTCCTATATGTGGGAAAATAAAAAAAAAATGTGAATGGGAATTCAAATTTTGAACGAGCTGGAGTAAAAAAAAATAAAAAAAATTCAATTTCTTATAGGACGGCTAATAGCCATCCTATATGTGGGAAAAAAAAATAGATAATGGGATCGAGCTGGCAAGTAAAAAAAAAAAATTCAACATTCTTTTAGGACGGCTAATAGCCGTCCTATATGTGGGAAAATAAAAAAAAATAGATAATGGGATCGAGCTAGAAAGTAAAAAAAAAAAATTCAATTTTCTTATAGGACGGCTATTAGCCGTCCTATATATGGTATATAAGACGGCTAATAGCCGCCCTATAAGAAAATTGAAATTTTTTTTTAAGACGGCAACTAAGTAACGCCAATTTTTTTTCGTAATGGCCGTCCTATATTTCTTAAACGACGGCCATATACATGTGACCGTCCTATTAGTTTCTCACTCTAAATTTGAGGCCGTCCTATATTGCTTATATTGTAGAGTGAGAAACGGTACAAATAACATCATGGCTTTATAAGAAAGAAAGAAACCATCCGAGCAATATACCAACAAAAATCACAAAAAGTTACTAACACATCAACAATTAAGAAAATACTAATAACTTATTTGATTTTAAAAAATTTTTGTGGTTCAGGTTGTAAGACTCTTAATTCTCCCACAAAAAACTCAAGTTTAAATCTCATCTGTATGTATGAATATATTTTCTCTTATTAATAAGAAAAATATAATTTTAATACTTAAAAAAAAAAGAAGATAACATTTATGTTAGCAAAAAATTTTAATAACTCATGATTAGTAACAACAATAACTGATTTGGTAAGGAATACCTTTGACTAAATACCACCGCATTCCTGTTTTTCCAAATGTGCCAAAAACTAATGACCATTGACCACCTTAGCAAACAAATTACCACCCTTCGTCAAAACTTTAGTTCACCGATAAAACTCACAATATAATTCCAAAAATGAACCATTAATTAGCATATAATTGGAAATATAATAGAGGAAAAAGTGCTGTGAGAATTGCATGAACACACCAACAACCTACCAACAAATGCACCACAGTTTCGATTATGGAGCCACATAGAGGGCAAACAGTTACCTTAAGAGGACATCAACGTTGAAAGAAAGAGTGTCTCACCTCAATGGCATTATTGAGGCATCATTACAGAAACTTTCAAACCTTTGACAGGGGCTTTGTAGAACTTATTAGCTTATGGAGTACCAAATCAATTATTCTTAAGCTAATAAATAATATTTCTCAACATTTTATATCTTTAACTTTAATTTTCATATTTAATTCAAAATTAATTAATAATTTGATGCATATTATTAGAATATATATGCTAGTATTGGCATCGCTGTTGAACAGATGTATCGCATTATGACATCGTACGTACAAGGTGGATTAACATCGTCCATCCTACACCATGTGACATCATACATACGAGGTGGATCAACATCGTCCGTCCTACATCAGATGACGTCATACGTACGAGGTGGAACAACATCTTCTCACGTATATTATTTGTCATAGTCATTGACATGAATTTTGACAATCTGTACATTGAACCTTCAAATTTGACTGACGTATCACAAAGTGTCAGAATTCATATCTGTTAAAGAAAGACAACTGTAACCTTTAAATGTCTATATATATATATATATATATATATATATGTAACTATTATTTTGAATAAAGGGATTCGATTGAACTAAGATATACAATTCTAATGATTTCTAATGTGAGAAAATTCTTAAAAACACATATATTATTATTTTAACATAAAATTATCCCATTGATGTTTGTTTATGGTAGAAACAAGGAGAGCATTTATGGCCCAATTAGTAAATAGATAATGAGCAAATTAATGTACTAATGGAGTAATTAACTCGTCAATGAATTGGGTAAAAAATATTTAGAAACTCACATGGTTTTAGCTTGGCGTGATATTTTTTGAGTGCTCTGTGTAGAAATCTTTGAGTTCTTGAGTCTCTGTTCGTAACTTTGAAGAATAAGGAAAAACTTTCTAATCAGAGAAAATGAGATTTGATTCAAGAGATGTTGTTTTGATCTGAAATTTCTTGTTCTATTTTCTTCTCATTCATTATCAGCGTTTCTTGTACTATTTATATATCAAGTTAGCTTCACATTTCAAGCTAACTTAATTACAAATTGAGTTAACAGAAAAGCGCGGGAAAATTGACTTAAAACAGAAAATGAAAAACAAACGCGTAACAGAAATTGGACTCGAGAGGTATAACAAACTGGCTTTAATCAGCAATCCCCACATGGGTAATATGATAGCAATAGCATTGTCCACGTGCTGCTCTCTCAGTAACCAAAAATACTGTTCATCATCATCTACCTCGAGTATTTCTTATCTGACACTATTCATCATCATCTTCACTGAGTGCAATTTCTGCAACTGCCTTTACACCCCCCCTCAAACTCAGTGGTACTTCAGTGACACTGAGTTTGGCTCTAAAATGCAAGAATTGATCAGGAGACAATGGTTTGGTAAATATATCTGCTGTTTGATCATAAGATGGTACATGTTGAACACTGAGTTGCTTGAGAAGTACTTTGTCACGCACAAAGTGACAATCTAGTTCGATGTGTTTGGTCTTGGCATGAAAGATAGGATTGGCAGATAAAGCAACAGCACCAGAATTATCACACCAGATAACAGGTGTAGCAGACACTGAGATTTGTAGTTCAAGAAGTAAAGCCTGAAGCCACACAATTTCAGCAGCTGCACCAGCTAGACACCTGTACTCAGCCTCAGTGCTCGATCTAGACACAGTGGGTTGTTTCTTTGCTGACCAAACGACAGGATTAGCACCCAGAAAAATGCAGATGCCAGAAGTTGATCTCCGAGTGTCTAAGCAAGAGCCCCAATCAGAATCAGAAAAACCATTTATCTGAAGATCAACAGAAGGTTGGAAGTATAAACCATGGTCTAGGGTACCCTGCAAGTACCTTAAGATCCTCTTTACAGCTCCCCAATGAGTGTCCTTAGGGTGAGACATATACTGACACACCTTATTAACAGAAAATGCAATTTCTGGTCTCGTGAGAGTAGCATATTGTAGTGCACCAACTGTGCTACGATAGAGAACAGAATCAGTAAAATCATCACCTACATTACTTCTGAGAGCTGAACTGGAAATCATGGGAGTAACTGCAGACTTAGCTTGTGTCATATGGGCTTTGTTGATAAGAGCTCGAATGTATTTAGACTGATTAAGGAATAGACAACCATTAGCCAGTCTGGAAACCTCAATGCCCAAAAAATAGTGTAGAGAGCCCATATCTTTTAAGGCAAAACGATGATGAAGAACTTCAATAAATTCATTAACCTTGATTGATGAGGAGCCTGTAATGATCATATCGTCAACATAGACAATAATGTAGATTCTGTAATCTGAGTTGATTAAGCAGAATAAGGAATCATCAGATTTGGCCTTAGTGAACCCAAACTGCAACAGAGCAGTGGACAATGTGTCAAACCATGCCCTAGGGGCTTGTTTGAGGCCATATAGGGACTTTCGCAGTTGACAGACATAATCAGGATAGTCTTTGCTGATAAATCCTGCTGGTTGTCTCATGAACACTTGTTCTTGAAGATTGCCATTAAGGAATGCATTGTTGATGTCTAGTTGGCGAAGGACCCAGCCATATCTCAGTGCAACAGACAGAATTACTCTTATAGTGGCATGTTTGACAACAGGGCTGAAAGTTTCAACAAAATCACATCCAGCTACTTGTAAATAGCCTTTTGCCACTAAACGAGACTTAAGCTTTTCTACTGATCCATCAGCCAACTCTTTAACTCTAAATAGCCATTTGTTTTCAATTATTCTTCGATTTTCTGGACAAGGGACCAAATCCCAGGTATGATTCCTCATCAGTGCATCATATTCCTCCTTCATGGACTTAAACCAACCCTCATGTGCTAAAGCTTGCCTGACTGTTTTGGGAAGAGTAACAGCAGTGGTGGCAGTATACACTTTGGGTTTAAATATTCCAGCTTTGGCACGAGTTGTCATTCCATGGGTATTGGCATGAGTTGTTATTCCCTGTGTCTGAGAGGAGGATAAACTAGAATGAGATGTGGCTGACTGAGAGGAAACATTGGGAGAAATGCCTGGTATGGAAGATGAAAGACTGGGCAGTGAGTGTTGGTTGGTGACAGGTATAGTAGATGAAAGACTGGGCAGTGAGTTTTGATTGGTGACAGGTATGGAAGAGGCATTAGAGCAAATGGGAAAGGAAGTTTTTGACACTGTGGGTAATATAGTTTTTAGAGGCTGATTAGGTGGTAACAAGGGAGGCTGTGAGGCAAAAGGAAAGTTGAACTCATCAAAGTAGACATGCCTTGATATAATTATTTTTCCATCAGCAGTGAGGCACTTGTAACCCTTATGACATGGGCTATAACCAATAAATGTGCAGGGTTTTGATTTGAAATCAAATTTTTGTTGATTGTATGGTTTGATAAAAGGGAAGCACCTGCAGCCAAATACTCTCAGAAATGCATAATCAGGTTTAACTGAGAACAAAGTTTCAAGAGGGCTTTTACCACTTAACACAGGACTAGGCAGTCTATTTGTAACAAATGTGGCCGCATGGAAAGCTTCATCCCAGTACCTCAGTGGCATAGCAGCAAGTGCCATCATGCTTAGTCCCATTTCAACTATCTGTCTATGTCTTCTTTCGGCTAGACCGTTTTGCTCAGGGGTGTGAGGACAGGAAATGCGTCTTGTAATGCCAGCAACACTCAGCATAGGATCCAAACTAGTATATTCTCCACCTCCATCAGTTTGTAACACTTTTATCTGCTTGTTAGTTAGTAGCTCAGCTTTTGCTTTAAACAACATGAAGGCTTTTCTACAATCAGATTTTTCTTTAAGGAAATATATCCAACTAAATCTAGAAAATTCATCAGTGAAATGGACATACCATCTAAAGCCAAGGCTTGATGACATAGGTGCAGGTCCCCATACATCCGAATGTACAACATCTAAAGGAGCTTTAGCTTTATTTAGCAAAGATACAAATGGCAGTTTATGTGTCTTGCCTAAATGGCAAGCACTACATACAAGCTGTTTATGACAAGAACTAGTAGCTTTGACATTACAATTTAGCATTACTTCTTTAGTGATTGGTACAGAGGGATGACCCAATCTGTTATGCCAAAGTACTAAGCTAGAGTTGTCAGTTACATCTTCAACTGTCACAGTTAGCAAGCTTTGAGGAAAAACTGGAAATTGCTTGATAGGAATGTGCGGTTTATGAACAAACAGATTGAAGGTGTACAAACCATTGTTAAGCCTTCCTTGCATGAGTTTCTGCCCGGTGGTCTTGTCCTTCACATATACACAGTCAGCATGAAACTCAATAAGAACATTGTTATCCTTAGTAAACTGAGCCACACTTAGAAGATTCTTGGTGACTGATGGCACATGTAACATATTGGACAAAATGAACTGTGTGGAAGTGTTGCTAGCAGAGGATACAGAAGACATACCAATATTTGCAATAGGTAGACAGGATCCATTGCCTACTTGGAGTTGTTCAGTACCTGTAAATTCAGACTTAACAGCTAGATTTAATGGATCTGCTGTTACATGATGGGTAGCACCACTATCTGGAAACCACATTGGATCACAAACTGGGTTAGAGTTAGCATATAAGACTGTTGGAGATTGATTTGTTTGTGGATTTGTGGTTTGCTCTGTTTTAGAGTAATATACAGATGGCTGTTGTGCAGATGATTGTTGTTGTGATGATGAGATTGGGCCTGACATATGTTGTACATAAGGATCGAACATAGCTACCTGAGCTTGTGGATTGTTAAAATTGGTGAAGGAAGAGTGATTTGGTGTTTGGTTCTGTGGTGTATGTACAGGGTAGGGAGGTGGTGATTGAAATGATGTGTAAGGTGAGGGAGAAGAAAAATTGGAAGTGAACTGTTGATTTTGTGAAAAATTGGGTCTCATTTGAGGTGAATATTGACTGTCAAATCTATGCCAGCACTTATTAGCATAATGTCCCATTTTTCCACATATTTGGCACTGTGATCTGTTGTTGTAGTAGTTCCTTCCTCTTCCTCTGTTCATATTCTGTGAATAAAAGTTGTATGGCTCATTGTGCTGATTAAGATCTTGAACAAAAGTGTTGTTTAGAGAGTGCTGAGTAGGTTGAGGATTGATATACTGAGGTCTGTAATTAGGCTGTTGGTTCACTGGTTGATTGTTTTGAGATTGATTTGGTGCGTGTGACTGAAAAGTATATGGATAAGTAAGATTCACAGTACCAGTAGATGTATGTTTAACATCAGCCACATTAGCTGTTGGCAATAGTGATGTAGGTGTGTTTCTTCTTTCAATTCTACTCTCATGACTCAACAATTTGTGTTGTACTTCTTGTAGCTTTACAGTTCCTTCTTGCACATTTGCTACCACAGAATCATAATCACTGTCCAGACCATTTAGGATTGTTAGAATCTGTTCTTCTTCAGAGACTGAACATCCGGCAGATGATAGTTGTGATGCCAAGGATTGCACTCGTTGCAAATATTCACTGATGCTCATTCCTTCCTTCTTCATAGAGTTCATCTCTGATTTATAGTGCATAATTCGAGCTCGAGAGTGAGACATAAAGTAATTTTCAAGACATACCCATACTTCACAGCTTGTATCACAGTCTTGAACCTTTTTTACAAATTCATCAGTCATTGATCCTACTAGCCACGAACTGATCATATGATCTTGCCTGATCCAGTACTTGTATTCAGAGTTTGTTGTTCCATCTTCATTCAGTTTTGCTGGAATTTTAACAGATTCATCTAGAAAACTCTCTAATTCATAACTTCTGAGCATACGAATTACTTGTTTCTTCCATATGATGTAGTTTTCTTTATTGAGTTTCACAGCTGATACCTGATTGTGAAAAGAGATAAGTTCTAGCTCCATTGTTCTTTGATCTGTCATTTCTTGAATCTTTTCTTCTTTGTTGATTCTTTCTCAGTTGATTCTTTAATTCAATTCTCGATCTATCAATAATATTGTTGATTTGCGTTAGCGAAGTGCTCTGATACCATGTAGAAATCTTTGAGTTCTTGAGTCTCTGTTCGTAACTTTGAAGAATAAGGAAAAACTTTCTAATCAGAGAAAATGAGATTTGATTCAAGAGATGTTGTTTTGATCTGAAATTTCTTGTTCTATTTTCTTCTCATTCATTATCAGCGTTTCTTGTACTATTTATATATCAAGTTAGCTTCACATTTCAAGCTAACTTAATTACAAATTGAGTTAACAGAAAAGCGCGGGAAAATTGACTTAAAACAGAAAATGAAAAACAAACGCGTAACAGAAATTGGACTCGAGAGGTATAACAAACTGGCTTTAATCAGCAATCCCCACATGGGTAATATGATAGCAATAGCATTGTCCACGTGCTGCTCTCTCAGTAACCAAAAATACTGTTCATCATCATCTACCTCGAGTATTTCTTATCTGACACTATTCATCATCATCTTCACTGAGTGCAATTTCTGCAACTGCCTTTACATGGTTTGGGTAAAAAATATTTAGAAACTCACATGGTTTTAGCTTGGCGTGATATTTTTTGAGTGCTCTGTGCTTCTACACTGGACAAATATTTTATAATGAGAAAATTTCGTAAACTCAAGCGATAAATTTTAATTACATTCACACAGTTAGGATCAATAAGAATAAGATAAATTTTAATTAAATTTATTAACATGTTTTAACTAAGTAGAAAAAAATATTAAATGATAAAGTTAATGTAAAATAAGAAGGGGAAGTTATTGTCTTCTCCTTTCATCCAATATAATCTATCCTCTATCTCATTCAGTCATTCAATACTTGCAAGCGGGTGGTTGTGAAAAGAAAAATAAACATTCAAATTAATGTAATGATAAATTGAATTCAAATTAAAGATATCTAATCAAAATTTATGTATTTAAACTTTTGATGACTAATTTGGAGCCACTTAATACTGGTTTTCATAATGATATTAAATAATATATTCTGAAGAAGAATCCAGTTCCACGTTGATGTTTGTTGAATTGAATATAATACACCACCAATTTTCAACTAAATTATATTTCACTCTAGATCCTGGCAATTTCATCTTCGTCCTTTAAATTTTGTTTAGTCCGATTTTATAAAATGTTTTTACTTATTGTTCATGCAAGTTTTGTTGTTTGGAGGATTTAATATTATATAGAAATCTGTTATTTTATTTGTAAGTTGGTTAAAAACATTGATATACTACCGAGGTTTCCTTTTAATCTCAAATCAAGGCTATGAAAATATTTAAATTTATATTTTCACGTCTATAAGTTTAATTGCGTACAGCCAACTGAATTGTTACATGTGATTATGTGATAGGATTATTAGCTATACAAAAAATTTGCAATTTTATTCCTCAAAGTCATAACCGAAGTTTTATTTATTTCCAGACTAATAAATGTGGAGAGCAATGAATAAAAAGAAGAAAATGGTCCTTTTTTTTTTTTTTTTTTTTTTTAATTTATAATTCTAGTTAATTTTTCAGTAATAGCCATGTAATCGGAAATTGACAGACTTAACTCCAAACACATATTATTCAAATTCAAAGAATAAGATGAATTTGCATTGTTCAGTAAAAAAGAGGATGACTAAATTGAATTCAATCTGAAATTATGGGACTAGCTACTAATGAGTCTCTTATTACATAAATTTTACTCTCACTGTACTAAACTCCACTTCATATTTGTGTTATGGTGTGTTGGTTGAGTAATGTGAGAATACAAATGTCATAGCTCAAATTGAAAATTAATGCAAAAATAAAATAAAATAAAAATGTGGCTCTAAATATACCTTGTGAAATTAACTCAAATTGAATGAGAGGTTTGAGTAAAATTAGCCTTCCGCATCAACTTATCAAAAAGAAATAGTAATAAATAAAAATGAAAATAAGTATAGAGAAAGAACACAGATAAGGCCCAATATTTTAATAAATATGGGTGAACAAGCCTACCTTTCAGTGGACTTTAATTATCAGTCTGGGCTAGATTGTGAGCCCAAAAATATTAGTAGTTTTAGAAGATAAAAACAAGTGTTTTTTTTTTTTTTTTAAAGTAAACTATATATTTTTGTAACCAAAATATTAGGGCGAATACAATATTATATTCTAAGTTACATATGTGTTCTTTTTCTCAATTAATTGATACCTCATGTGTAATTTAATTAAATTTCGTTAACGAAAAGAGAATACGTGCAAGATAAAACTGTAGTTCTAACATTATGAGGTTGGAAACATATTTGCAAACAGTTATAATACTTGAGAGGTAAAAACATTGTTTTTTTTTTTTTTTTAATTTAATTTATTATATATTTATAAAATGATTATATAGACAAACTTATGACTAAGAGAGCTCAAATTCATGTCATTACTCATCCACACAGACAATTAGTTTAAGTCAAGTACCTTATTTTGTGAAAGGTACTTGACTTCAACTAATTGTTTATTATATATACTTAAAATAAATAACATTATATTATAAGATAAATGGTAAAAAAATTAAAAAAAACAAAAGGTTAATATGAAGGAATTGGTACAAAAGTAGCCTAGAGTTTTAACAACTCCAGTGAAGGACAACTTATAATTAACAGAAGTTTTAGATTATGGATATCATTTTTGATCCTGCATTCAAGTAAGCTCTATTTTTAACATTTTTAGTATAAATTAATTAGGAATCAAAATAACAGATAATAAGAAGGGGAGTCAAAAAGTCAAAAATAATTTTTATTTTTTTTAAGAGTAAAGTTATTATTGATTTTTTTATTTATAATAAATTGCAAGAGTGAAACGTATGATATAAATTAAAAAAATTATTTCTAAAAAAGTTGAAAGTATCACGAATTCAATTGATTAAATAGAAAAAATGTTGTTGCAATGTGTGTAAGTTTCTACATTCAATGAGAATAATTTTATTAAAATAAAATTTTGAATAAAATTATCGAAAATTTATTAGTTTTGAGTTACAAAATAAATGAAATTAATAATATATATTTATTTATAATTAAATCAAAATGTTAGCTAACATTATCAAAAATTTATTGCAATAAAATATGACTCTTTTAAAAATAGGAATATAACTCTTTTAAAATATAAGATTAACTATTTACTTAATATATATACATTTAAAATATACAAAATAAATGAAATTAATAATAAATATATATTAGTAATTAAATTAAAACGTTAGATAAAAATTTTCAAAATTTATTGGCTGTACATTCGCGTCCATATACTAGTTAAAAGTATACGTATTATAACGATAATTATTTTACTTAATTTAATTTTTCTCATTAGTAAGTTTATAGAATATATTTAAAATAACTATAATTTTTTTATGCTTCTAAATTAATTAGAAAAATATAATAATATCTAAAATTCTTATTAGATGTGGTAATTATCATATGATTAGAGTCTTTATTAGATAAGAGTCCTTATTTAATATTATAATAGATTTTAATGAATAAAATACTATAAAAAAGCTTGCTAAAAATTAAGTTATATTTTATACTAAATATTAATGTCTCTTTTAAAATAATTATCCGTTATTATTTTGATGAATAATATACTAAAAGGTAACAAATAAAAAAATAAAAATCATTAAAATAAAAAAAATAGTATTGTCAAATGTTTTTAACTTATTTTAATTATGAAAATACATATAAATTAATAACATCATAAACTCAATATAATTGAATGATTATATATAAATTGGTTAAAATAATTAAAAGGAGATTTGATAAATTTAATTATTTAAATTTTTTGAAATTCTATTAAACTAAAATGAAATAAGTTGATTTAGGAATTTAGGACTCTACAAGTCGTATGTCTTTTTAAAATATACATTTTAATATCTTTTTTTTAAGTTGTACATCATAGATCTCTTGATTTTTTAAAAAGTACGCTTAACATCAATTTCTTCTTAAAAAATAAATAATTGGCATTGCATATGCAACTCATGTAACTCCTTCTAAGGGGATAAATTGATCATTTTGGTATTTAATGAAACAAAAATATATTAAAATTATTTTGACCTCTAAAATAAAAATAATTTTAGAAAAATGAATTTTGCAAAAAATTATTTTGCGATAAAAGTATTATTTTTTTTAAATAGAAATACTTTGGTATATGAGATAAAAAATGATTTAAAAAAAAGTAATTTTGGGGCAAAAGTAATTTGAATGAACAAATTAAATGAAAATTTTTAAATAAAATTAAGCAATTTCGTTATATTTGATATTATAAATAAATAAATTATATAATTTATTAAATAATAAATTTTTAATCTTGATTTTTATTATTGATAAAAGACTTTAAAAAAAAAAAACTCTATTAAAAGAAATTTTTTAACTCTATTAAAAATATGATTGTCTAATTTATTACATATATATCAAATATATAGAAAAATTAGAAAAAATATATTACTACAAATAAAATATTTATTTAACGTTAAAAATATACATGTAATTAATTTTTTGTAAAAAAGTTGGCAGGAGTTGCAGTCCCGCCCAAAACAGCCCAGCCCCCCACATAGCTTCGTCCCTGCACGTAACCACGAATTTATGGGTGAGGAACAGGTCCGGTGATTGGTGTTGGCGGAGGCCGAAGTGGTGTAAAATCCAAGCGGCCTCGGAGGAACCGGTGAGGCGACAAAAGTTTCTTAATAAATAAACAGTAAAATCGAAATTTATGACATAGTTTGAGACATTTGAGTAATAAATTTCATTATCAAATCTTCATTTTGAATAATCGTACGGTACACATTCAGCTTATTTCCTGGGAAGTAATTAGCAATACAAGAAAACAGTACCAGTGCTGCAAGCATACTTAATATTTATATAATTGCGGTTCAATATTGATTTGGTGGAAACTCTCATTAAATTTTCCTTTTAAGTCACAGTTTAAACACTATCATGAAAGTTGTAATTTTGCGATAAAGATACAATTTAGTCTTCAGATAATTACAGTAGGACACTAATTTAAAAAAAAAAAAAATAGGGTTTTTATTTTTTATTATAACTATATGTCTTACGTACAAAACTTTATTTCAAAGTTAAGAAACTAAGCCATATACCCTTCTAAAAAACTAGTGTGACGATACAAAACATTTATCTTTCTAATGTTAGTATAGGACAACATTTTTCTAGTTATATTAACTTTATTTGATTATCGGATAAATATAGATTAATTTTGTATTGTTATCTTTAAATGTACAAATAATCATTATTGAAGTAGTAGTAGTTGTAGTTAAATCTAATGACTTCAGTTATCTAACCAAATCTAAATTATTAATACTTAAGAAATAAATAAGTTTTCATGGAATATGATGAGTGATATATACATACCGGCCTGAAACAAATGGAAGAATAACAAAAACAATGCACAAGAGTTGCAATATAAACTTCAATAGCTTCATCTCTCTAGCTTGCTCCATTTAACAACTTTTCCTACTGGGACTTTTCTGGGCATGCGTGCTTTCTCATCTATATATAAGAGAATATTTAATTTATTTATTAAATGTTAAATTATATAATATTAATGTGTGTCTTAATGCAATAGAGGATATAAAATATGCTACAATATAAAACATTATTAGTTTTCAATAATAAAATACAATTATATTTGAATTTTAGAATTAAGTGTAGCTAGCATAAAGATTTTCAAAACTGAAAAGTTGAATTGGTATAAGTCACGCTAGCCACATGAGGTGCATATCATTCATAATTATAATTAATTGATAATTTTTTCTATGGTGACTCTTCAAGTTTTATTTACATGGTATATACTTTGGGACTGTATTGGTGGCAGGCAAGCATGTTTGAAATTATCAAAACTTCTGAGTCTAAGTAGGTGGGCTCTTAAAAGGTATGTTGACTTGGGCCATTAAGCTTATTTATTTATATTACGGAATTTTAAAGCCTAATCAAAAGTTATTATCCATATAATATTAATTAATTAGGGTACATGATCAAACTTTACTAAAAATTACTTTTTTCCTGTCACAAAAATAATTAAAGAGATCACTTTTCTTTTCTTTTCTTAATTTATCTATTTTTTTTTTTGTCATCAAATTAAAAGATCACTTTTCGACAAAGACATATGCAACCGATTATGATACAAAGTCCATTCCCCTATATTGGCATTCCATTCATGGCTTAACTAATTTAGCAGGCAATTCACATTAGGCTATTAGTTTGCTAAAGCTGTGTCTGTCTTATGGCCTGTTCATTGGACTTTTATTATTTCTACACTTAAAGTTTACAAATTTAAAATTTTAATCTTCAAATTTTTAAAAATTCACAAATAGTTCCTATATTTTTTTTATTCAAAAACATGTATTTTAGTATATTGGATATTTCCTATATAATTTTTAAAAATTTAAAGACTAAATTGTAGAATTTAAAAGTTTATGAATCCATGTGTAAAATTTTAAAAATTTAATTACTAAATTATAAATTTAAAAGTTTCAAAGTCTAAGTATAAATTTAATCAAAGTTTAAGACCAATAAAATAATTAATTCTTAATATTATTATTGGTCCTAGCATGGATGTTGGGTTGGTTTAATTTTTAATGTTAATTTTTATGATCTTCAATCTTCAAGGACTTCAATTGTGATGTTGTAAACTTGTATTAATTAATATAGTTTTTAAATTTAACTTCAAGATATAACTTTAAAATAAAGATAAGAGTCCTAATTTAATATCATAAATAGAATCCCCCAAACACGAGCGCTAGACTCAAATAGAGTCATATATATACAGAATATACAAATTGACAGAAATAGCATGATTTCTGTCAAAAACGGATCGTTTTGTAATACAACTAAATTATGCATTTACAAAATTACCCACAGCATCACTTTGTTAAATGTTAGGTCTGGCGTTTTACGTACTCCAGCGTTACCAACAGTTCGACGATGATCTGCGTATGTACTCATTGCTGCATCGCGTTGTGAAACATCGGTCTTCGGTCATCTGCATATGTAATCCGGCCTCCTCGTCACAGTTCGACGTCCACCACACGGCATCCACTCCACACCTATTTCACGCTTCCTATTTTACAGAGCTAGTTTTCATAAGGTTTGTGTTTTACAGAGCTAGCTTCCTGTGTTTCACAGCGTCCTCTCCACACCTATTAACTTTTTTGTCTCTGAAAACCACCATTAAACTATCCACACCTGTGTTTCACGGCGTCCTGTGTTTCACTATTTTTGCCAGCAATGAATTGAAATATCTAAAGTATTAACATTCTGAATTTACATGATGAAAATTAATGTCGATTCATTAACTTATTGCCTACAAAAGGAATTTAGTCTGTTAGCTTCAACAAAATCTTATATGAAAATTGCCCATCTTGACAACCAATGCATACTGATGCATAAAATAGAACCACTATATAATGATGGATACTGATGTTAATATGTTTATACTGATGCATACTGATGTTAATATGTTTAATTTTAAACTTGTAGTTTAAAATTTAAAAACTACTATATATATACTGATATTTAACTACTATATACTCTGCATGAATTTCTTATCTGCATATGAAGCATGTTCTTTATTCTAATAAACTAATTCTGTTTTTATTATCTGAAATTGTAGATGGAGGACAACAATATGATGAATTCAACAAGTAAGAAATTCAAAACTTACGCATACATTATAAATACAAGCATTTTATATTTAGTTTTGTTCTATGTCTTTGAATGATTCTCTCTACCTCATTATTGTGCAATCTTCAAGCCAAATAAGCTATTATAACATGCAAATGTACATAATATTTGTCTTGTTCATTAAATAAATTAGTGCAAATAATATTCTGTAAGTTGTACATACATCTCTAAGCATAAATAAATCTTATGAAATTCAATACTACTTTTAACTACCTGATCGTAAGCAAAATGGTATTCAATATATTGTTTTAGAAGCTGTTTATTCTACAATGTCTTAATGCTGATTTGTCCAAATTGTTTACATCGTTGCCTCAATCAGCTTGCACCCTATGTTTCGAATGTGGATACATCACAACTCCACCTATAATTGTTTTTCTTTCTATGCTAGCAAATTAGAAATCTATGAACCAGTATTTTCTAAGGATAATTTTATGTGACTTTTCTACTCCAAATCCAAATGCTAATTTTGATAGTATATAACATAATGTTTATGTGTTTGTGAAATGAATTCATCACGCGGTGGACACAGGAACTATAACCACTAATGTTAAATGGTTTATTGTTATGTATAAATAGTGTTACTGTACTTGTAATGTGCTTTTATAGGTTTTGCTTGTGCTATTTGATTGTTTGGCTTCCTGTTATAAACATGTAAGTGGTTATAATGTAATCAGCTTTACATTTACTGTCATGCAAATAGGATGTGAAGAAAAATGCACTTAAGTGGTTATAGGTTTTTCTTCTATATGTTTTACTTCCCTAAACTGAGGTGTCATTTTGATATGATGGATTTGTCTTCTAGCATGATAGAAAAGGCACCTTTTGTGTTTTGAATATTCGTTTTTATTTCTGTAGACTGTACGGAAATTTTTTTCACTTTTTGGAAGCTGTACAGAACATTGCTGATACTTCAACAATAATTATTATATATTTATAATCTAATAACATATTCACTTGCAGCTAATACAAAGATGAGAGTAATAATAATGCATGGCGGGAAGTGGATTTTTAAAGATGGTAAAGATCAATACATAAATGGAAAACTAAAGGGCTTGTATATACAAGAGAATATTCAATTCATACAGTTGAAAAAGGATATTTGTGAATTGCTTCAAACAAAAGGAGACATCAATATCAAGATGACTACCCTTGGATTGAGTCTTGCTCTAAATGTAGAAGATGATAATGATATTGGATTCTTCATCAATCAGAAATTAGACAAAAAAATAGAGGAGGTAGATATACTATATGTGGCACATGAACAAGACAAAGGAAAAGCACATCATGTCATCAGTTTGGAATCAAACTCCATCAATATACAACAACAACAAACAACTACTGAAAAAGAGAATGAAGATGAGATTGACTCTGAATCTTCAACAAGTAGTGAAGAAAATGATGGAGAAGTATGGGAAAGTATACAAAAGTAAAGACCAATTGAAGAGATCAATTTCAAAGTTTGCAATTAAGAGTCGTTTTTATTTTGGTACAAACAACTCAAACAAGAAAACAATAAGATTGGTTTGCAAAGATGAACGATGTCATTGGAAGCTAATAGCAAACAAATTTGGAGAATCTGCGGCATTTAAAATTACAACATACATTTCAGATCATACTTGCTCTCAATTCTACAAAGACCAATGTCATAAACATGTTACATATAAGAACATTGCTGATGACATCAAAAATGTATTCAGAGATACTGGAAGATAAATAAGACCAAAGGATATAATGAGTGACATAAGAAACACAACAGGTGTCAAAATAACATATAAAAAAGCAGTAAGAGCAAAGAGACAAGCACTCAAAATTGTAAGAGGTGATCCCATTGAATCGTACAGCAAACTACCAGGTTTCTTCTACATGCTTGAAACACGGAATCAAGGTACATACATTGAGATAAAAACAAACTCAGATTCTGAATTTAAATATGCATTTATGGGTATTGGAGCAAGTATAGATGGGTTCAGAAAATGCATGAGACCTGTTTTAGTGGTTGATGGAACTTTCCTCAAAGAGAAACATGGAGGGGTATTGCTAATAGCAGTAACTAAAGATGGAAATAACCAAGTACAAACCTTATTCCAAAATCATTAATTGAAAATTTTAGAGTTAGGATTATGACTCTTCCATTAATTGATTTATATAGATATATTTATTTAAATATAAAAAGTCTCATTAATATATATTGAGTTTATATATAATATCACATACAACACTTTTGCTGTTATAATGATTAATAATTTTAGACAATAAACATGCTATTTTTGTTTTTGTTCCTTATGGTTACAATTATTTTTGTTAACCTTCTTTCAAATAACAACCATTTTATAATAATGTTATCCTTGACATGTGTTGAATTTTGTTGAGTGTATGACATTATTTGTATATGTAAGCCTCAAATATTATGATTGTAATTTAATTAATACCCATAAAAAATAAAAGTTTGATTTAATAATATTACTTATCATTACAGATTTATCCTATTGCATTTGGTATTGTGGATAGTGAAACAACAAAGGCATGGAAGTGGTTCTTTAGAAGGTTAAAGATGGTAATTGGAGAAAAGGAAGACCTTGTAATCATTTTGGACAGAAATAATGCTATAAAATCTGTAGTGAGAATAGTGTATGGTGAAGGTGCTACGCATTGCTTTTGCTATTATCATATCAAGCAAAATTTGTCAAGATTTCACAACCAACTTGTCAACAAGTATTTCAAGAAGGCAGCATTTGCATATACAGATGCTAAATTCCAACAAAATATAATAATGATTCAACAAGAAAGCAAGAAAGCATCCAACTACTTGAAACAAGCATGTTATGAATCTTGGGCAAGATCACAGTGTAAAAGTTCAAAAACAAGATTTGACTTTATGACTTCCAATAATGCAGAACACATTAATGCTATATTGAGAAATGCAAGAGACACCCCAGTGTCACATTTGTTAGAGGAGATAAGGGCAAAGACACAAGAATGGTTTGCTACTAGAAGAGTTGCTGCATCACAAATGGGATTTCTTACAGATTGGGCACAACTAAAAATTACAAAGAGAACTTTGAAATCAGAGAAATATGAGGTGTTGGGCATAGACAACCATATATTTGAAGTGAAAAAGCACATGAAAAGTTACATAGTTGATTTGGAAAAACAACTATGCCATTGTGGTAAGTACCAAACACTTAAAATGCCTTGTAAACATGCAATTGCAGCTTGCTTAAAGAATAATGTGCCTATACATACACTTTGCTCAAGCTATTATCACTTAACAGTATTGCAAACTGCTTATCAAGCACCCATCTACCCAATTGGACATGAAGAATCATGGGACTTACCAAAAATAATTCAAGATGTGTTAGTTCTACCTCCAAAAAAAGAACAGCAAGATGAAACATCTCACAATGTTCACAAAGGAAGAAGAAAGAAAAAAAGAATGCCTTCGGTAAGAGAATTTGAAGCACTACACAAGGAGTATGAAAGGAAAAAAGGAAAATAAACATTATTAATCAATACATAGATTCAAGTTTATAATAGAAATTCAAAAACTTAACTATTTTGGACATCTAAGTTTTTAAATAATAGATATTACTTTATTTGAATTCCATAGTTTAATTCATTGTTGTACGTATTTCTTGAAATGAGATATTTTTTAAGTTTCATATATTAAAGGAGAATTAAATGTAATGTTTTCCAAAATTATATTTTTGGAAAGAGTTAATTATTATTTCTGTAAACTATACGGAAAATGTTCTGACTCTTTGGAAGCTGTACGGAACATTACTGATACTTCAACAATAATCTTGCCTATCATATTTCAATGTGCTTCATTTCTTTTTCTTTGTATAATTTAATTTTACTACATAATCGTCAACCATTCATTAACAAATTTAATTTTTGTGTTTCCAAACGGCAACGATTTCTCGATCTCTGGGACAGTGGTGCCTTGCTTGGACTAATTAAGTTGTCATGATGCATATAGCATGTAATATTTTTCTTTAAATATATAAAAGATAATACTTTAATGGTGGTTTGACTTAATGTTTTATTACACCAATTTTATTGTGTACTTTAATGATTTTTTAGAGTCAATCATTAGTTCTGTAAACTATACGGAAATTTTTTTGACTTTTTGGAAGCTGTATGGAACATTGTTGATACTTCAACAATAATCTTCCCTATCATATTTTAAGATGAATATGGCATGTAAATCAACTGAAGGAAAGATTATATACAGGTTTCCTTTTCATACTGATAAATATGGAATGAATATGGTCATGCATTAGCGTGTTATTTGCAAAACTAGGTTTCCTTACCATTTATCACATTAATTATAGTTGTCCCATGGCTAAAATTATAAGCTCTGAAAAAGCATATGTAATTATTTATCACATTAATTATAGTTGTCCCATGGCTAAAAAGAGTGTTCATTTCTCAATCATCTGACACATTCATTGTAAATTGATTAGGTTTGAGCAGGCCAATTCTACCAACTCAATTTTTGTTTTAGATAATAATAAGACTTAGCCTCATACTAGGAAAGTCCTTGTACATACAGAAATTATCCGAGACTCAGTAGATTACCTGGGAAATTTCGCATAATAAATACAGAAATATGTAATATTGGGATACTGGGAAAGTCCTTGTAAATGCATTTGTTTTATGTAATATATATACATACAGAAATTTCGCATCCTTTATTTCAGTAGATTACCTGGAAAAGTCCTTGTACATATATTTATTAGTTAACAATACCAGCATTTGCCTTTGTACTATAATTTTATCAGAGTTAACAATACCAGCATTATTTCTGTAAACTATATGAAAAATGTTCTGACTCTTTGGAAGATGTACGGAACATTACTGATACTTCAACACAAATCTCCAAAATGACAGAAAAGATCAGGGAATATATATTGTACAAAATGAAATTCCAACATTGATTAAGTTTCAGTCAAAATTCAAAATGACATGTTGCTCAAAAGTACAACAATGTCTTGGTTAATCTACGAATAACCTAAAGTGCTTTACAAATGAGAAAATATATACTACGTAAAATATCAGTAATCTGGTTCCAAAACATTGTTGTTATAAAATTGGGCACAATATCGTCGTCGAATCCTCGGAAAACTTAGTGAGTCAATCATTCCAAATCTCCACCTTTTAATAAGGAACTCCACAAACTTGATACACCAAATACCACAATCGAAACTACAAAAAATAAAATTTAAATTAGTTTAAAAACATTACAATAAGCTAGCTAGCTAATACGAATGAAAAAGAAAATTTTATAAAGATGAAAGTTTAATGCCTTTCTTTTTTCATTGTAGCACGCGCAAAATATAATTAAGTGGGAACAGAAAGAGTGTCAAAGTCAGGGTAATAATTTATTTCAATTAATTTTTGAAACTAATTTAATTTAAATAAAGAATATAGTTACTTAATTATATTTTAATTTAAAATAAATAAACAAAATACAGATAAATATAGTTTTTCATTTGAACCTGCTTTTATTGCTAAGCTTCTTAATAACATTGAAAACAACAAAAGCAGGAAGAATGTTACTTTCTACGTTATGTATGAATATGTCCATGTGATCTCATTTTCACTGTTACTCTCATTATAAAACTCAACAAAACTAATGATAAGCTAGCTGTAGTTTGAATAATACAAGGCATAAGGTACATAGGCATCCATTAAGCAAAAATTAATGATATATATTAACTGCAGTTTGAATAAATTTCTTGTCAAATAAACAAATAACCAAGTAAAACTCAACAAAACTAACAAGGTAAAAAGTGACATTATATGAAAAAATAATAAGAAAACAAAAACAAAATAAAGTAGTTACCTATTCACTTGCTTTGGCACTCCATTGACCACATACACAGAAAATGGATCACATGGATCTAGAAGACCATCTTTTCCATAACCATGATATTCTAAATGATGTAAGATATGTGGAGTTGTAACTGCGAGATAATTACACTTTTTTACAACATCTTCAGTATCACATGAATCATAAATCTTCATGCATCTTTCCCTTAAGTGAATAGTACAGTAAATCCAATGATTATTATCGATATTGACAGGTAGATAAACCTCATCAACATCTTTCCAACTCAGAGCCAAAAAATCTGACCCAGCCAAACTTCCAACTCCAGCAACAAAACGTACTAAATAGTCATTATCATCCAACTTAAGATCTTTCAAAACAGAATTCCCATCTCTAGCTGATTTATCATATAAAATCCTACATGCATTCTATTATAAACAAAATAAAATAAAAAACAAACAAATTCATTAGATAAATTGGACAAAACCTTATTCAATCTTATCATTAACCCAAATAAAAAAATAAATTGTAATGAAAAAAGAAACATACACTAAATCTAACGTCCATTGTGGTATACTTCATCATGCCAAATGTATCCGGATATCGTAACTTCCAAGCACGTATCTCATATAGAATGGCATCAATATGCTATAAACAAATAAAATAAATACAAGTTTGATAAGTAATCAAACAAAATCAACATTAAACTAAACAAATTCTGAAATTTTTATATGTTTCTGGATAACATACGTACAGTTTAGAGAAATTATGTAAGATTTCCAGAAATTTGGATAACTATGTACAGTATACGGAAATTATATAAGGTTTCCACAAATTTTGATAACATATGTACAGTTTACAGAAATTTCGATAACATATGTACAGTTTACAGAAATTTCGATAACATTCTGCAAAAAAAATACAAGCATCATAACATAAGGTACATGCAAAATATTTGAAAAATAAAACAAAGGTATTGAGTTCAATTGCAAAAATAAAGACTTGCAACAAAATGAATAACAATAATAAGTTTATACAAGATACTTACAATAGCCTCAAGCCAACCACGCCCACTACTTAATGGTTTGAAAAAGTCGTACTTATTAACCTCCAAATTTCGATATTTCAATCTGAACTTAGTGCTAATCAAATAAAAAACATTGTGAAAACCAAACATATAAGAAAATATATTAATTAACCAATAAAAATAAACAAAAAAATACTTACAATTTTTTGTCACTATACCAACGATCAAATTTTTTTAACCATCCAGTAGGTAAATTTGGATAAGGAACCGTAGGAAGCTCCATTTCAGAATCCAATTCAACTATTTCAGTAATAGTCAAACCATGATGCTCGGATTCATTAGAAGTTATCATAGGTTTAGATTGCACTTCAACACTGTCATGAATAATAATAGTAGTCTTCTTAATCGGACAAACATAAGGACTACGTAAAACTCTTGAAGGTTTAATTATTCTCTTCAATTCCTCCATTACAAAAGGTATTAAAATTTCAGGAGTAGCATCACACCTTAACTTCAAACCTGAATTATAGACTTTGGCAAAATGATCAAATTGTGTAAATGTCTCTGAATCAATAGGTTCAGGAGATGAAGTTGGAGTCTTCAAGAAAACTTGGGATGATCCCAAATCAATGCCAAGATCAAAATTTGGGATATCTGCCCTTTCACCTTTTTCATTTGGAGAATCATTCACTCTTTTATTTTCCACCTTCTGAGATTCATCCTCCCTCATAAGAACAGGTGTACAAACCAACTCATTACTAATGACCTCATTTTAAGAAGATTTTGCCTTTGAGTAATTCTCGTCCTACAAAAATGACAAAAGAAATATAAAGTTAGTTAAAATAACATAACTAAAATGTAAATCTACAACAAAGCTTATATATGAGAAAGGGTCTCCAATAATTACAAAATAAATTAAGATATTGTCTCCATTACAAAATTACTTTATTACCACCATATAAATCATTTTTTCAGTTAATTCAAGAATCCTGCTTGAGAATATCTTAATAACAATTTAAACCCATTCTAAAAAAATGCAACGAAAAATGCAAGAAAAAATGAGCAGTTTGTAATTATTTTCGTACAATGTACAAAAATAGAGTAAAGAGCTAACTTATTAACTAAATGGACTTTTACATTGGGTCTTTATAATAATATATATATATATATATGAAACCTGATTTTTCGATTGTCCAATAATTAAGGACTCAAGTCTGCTAATTTTCTCATCAATATAAGAAGTCATCTTCAAATAAAGTTCTACCAAGTCAGCTTTTGTAACATTTGATTGCTCATCACTTTTACAATCCCCAAACTTTGGCTTCTCCCTTGCTTCTTTGAGCTTCTCTTTCAAAAAATTGGGGTCTGGAGGAGGTGCATCAAAATCCAAACCCTCGGCTTGGGATACTGTAATAGAATCGAACAATACCTCCTCAACATGTCCAATTAAGGAATCAAATACAGGTGCACCATCAGCCAATACAACAGTATTGACTCGAAGCTACAAAAGACCAAAAAACATATCATTCATAAAAATATTTAAACGAAAAATATAAATATAAATATAACTTTATATACAATATGAAAAAAATTAAAAAAAATGCAAATTTAATAAAATAAATATATACGATAACAAACCTGAACACTGTTATTGAAGAACTTTTGTAACTCATGAAATTCAGGAAAGATGCCGGAATACCATTTCAGTATTAAAGGATATCTTTCTGCTCTATAACTTGCATATTCCAATGAAATTGATGGAATTGCCTCATATATCCATAATTGAAATGCTAATGGAAACCCAGACAATTGATAACGAATTCGTTCATCCTCTCCTGTTCCCTCCAACTCATGAGCAGTGTAAGACATCTCAAAATAATCCCAATTTAAAGAATCAAACAGACAATTGAAAACAACATCACCCCATTCAAAATTGTTAAACTCATCAAACTTAGAAGCTAGAAACATGGCATCCTTAGAAACAACAACCTTTTTAGACTTCCCCATTAGACTACACTCTAGAAAATACAACAAGCAAATGATTACGGAATCTATGTCATCAACACTCACAAAATCAAATTCAACCTTACTCTCATCTATCCTCTCCTTTTTTTTTTGGACTTTTCCTAGAAGATTTCCTTGTACTTCTCTTTGATGTAGGACGAGACTTACCAATACAATCCACTAAGAATTCAAGGTAACGAACAGTGGAATATTTAGAAAAATACTTATTAACAAAATATGTTTGGGTCTTGTCAATAGTACTACATTCTCCATTTGTAGACATTTTCAACCCTGTAGCCACCCAGAACTCCGTCCTTAAAAATCGTATAATCTTTGAATTTATACTAAACCATAACTCTTTGAAGTCCTTTGATGGTTTGCATTTTCTTAAAAGTATAGAATGCACAAGTTGACCACTAAATTTACACCTTGGTAAGTCAAAGAAATTACCAAAGCAAGAATTCTTGAACTCCTTTTTTTTTTCTTCATTCAATACACTCTTAATCTGCATAAGAACATTCTGTGGTTGAGGGTTGCTGCCACATCTTACGTGGAAAAAATTTTCAGGAGAAAGAATGGTTTCAAATGAGAAGTCGTCCTCCAAGAATCCACCCTATAAAAACAAAAAACTCATAAAAAAAACTAAACAAAAAATAATGTAAAATGAAAATATTATATACATCTTATATGTAATATAAAAACACAACACCAAATAAATTCATGAAAGTAATTCTTCAAAACATTTCAAAATTATAAACCTTATATGACTTATCAGTATCATTTATCTTGCTTTTCTTAGATTGTTTAGGAGATACAGGAGCATTATGCGGCTTAGTCTTGTTCACTTGTTTAGGAGAAATATGAGAATCCTTCGATCTAGACAACCTGCAAAAAAGATACATTATGTATCAAAATGATAATATTGAATATCTATTACAATATAAACTCTACAAACAATATATACTGCTTGTAACAGTAACAGACTAACAGTACATAACACCTATCAGATAGTGTCTATCATATGTTTTCATTATAATCTTAGAATTGCTTTTTGAATAGGAAACAATTGTTGGTGGTGAAACACTGATTTGTCTTCCTTAGTTTGGTGATACATGTTTTCTATATACCACTTCTCTGATTGCAAGTTTTGCATTTCTTAAGAAACTATATTTGCAGGATTGCAATTCTTTAGAAACATTAGTGTAGCTGATTTAAACACATGGCACAATGGTTTATGTTGCTGATTTTCAGTATTATGCCTTGTATGTACAAGTTTACGAGGTCCCAAAGAGTCAAAGCTCTTTTCTAAAACATCATTATGCTATTTTCAGCATATAAAGAGTATATTAAAGCTAGTATATTAAAGAGTTGACCAGTAATCATATTATGTCAAAAATTGTCGTCTGCACACACCATTTACATTTGGGATTGTAAAAACCTCACAATTACACAAAAAATAGTGATTTAAACAAACCCTCCTTTTCAAACGAATTTGGTAGACCGATTGTATACAATATTATAATACATGCATATAGTATTGTAATCTGATTGTCCAATACGTGCATGTAAATAATCAACTTTTTAATAATACTAAGAAATTGTGCAGAATGTTAACTAAATTTTATAAACATGATACAATGATCATTTGTATATAAAGTTTCCGTACGGTTTCCAAAAATTAAGATAACATTTTAAATTTTTTTTATTAAAAGATGTTACTCAAAAAATGTCATACAATGCTTGTTTTAAAAAAAGTAATTCAACAACAAACCACCGAGGCACAAAATGACTTCTCTAATGCATAAAAAAATTTAGATGACAGATCCGTAACGTTACCGAAAACTTATGTAATTTTTTGTACGGCTTCCAATAATTTAGACGTTCCATACAATTTTCATAAATTAGATAATTACCTTTGAACAACCAGAAATGATGCAAAATACCCTGCACAAAAAACACAAACATGAAACACAATAAATGACAACAATAACAAACAAAAAAGACAAAAAGATGTTATTAATCAAATTTAAAATGAATTCAGTAACATTTACATAAACTTAAATAATGTTTTGTAAGGCTTCCTAAAATTTAGATAACTTTCCATACTATTTCTATAAATAAATGATTTAACATTTAATAAGGTTGACAAATAAAAAATATCTTCTTTAATCCTGTAAACGTTATTGAATGGTAATCATTATTTTTGGAAACTATAAGAAAAGTTTTAACTTTTTGGAAGCAGAACGGAATATTACTGACATTTTAACAAATAACCTTCCCCATCTTATATCAATTTGATTCTTGTTTTTTTTTCCTATCTTATATCAATTTGATTCATTTGAACAAGAAGCATGAAAAGGAATAAAAAGCTGAAAAGCACCTAACAATCCTAAGCAGAACAAGTTAATATTATATTAGCAGTAGCGGTAAAGCTAGTAGTACATCTTGAACAACAATCACAAACAAAGCCTAAACATATTTTGAGGTGAGTACTAGAAGCGAAGTATCCATAAAGAAATTTGTTTTATTAAAAGTTTCTGTACAGTTTCCAAAAATTAAGATAACGTTCAGAAATTTTTTTTATTGAAAGATGTTGCTCAAAAAATGTCATACAATGCTTGTTTTACAAAAAGTAATTCAACAACAAACCACTGAGGCGCAAAATGACTTCTCTAATGCATAAAAAAATTAGATGACATATCCGTAACGTTACCGAAAACTTATGTAATTTTTCGTACGGTTTCCAAAACTTTAGATAACGTTCCATACAATTTCCATAAATTAGATAATTACCTTTGGACAACTAGAAATGAAGCAAAATACCCTGCACAAAGAACACAAACATGAAGCACAATACATGATGTTATTAGTCAAATTTAAAATGAATTTAGTAACATTTACAGAAACTTAAATAATGTTCCGTAAGGCTTCCTAAAATTTAGATAACTTTCTATACTATTTCTATAAATAATGATTTAACATTCAAAAAAGGTTGACAAGTAAAAAATGACTTCTTTAATCCTGTAAACGTCATTGAATGGTAATCATTATTTTTGGAAACTATAAGAAAAGTTTTAACTTTGTGGAAGCAGTACGGAATATTACTGACATTTTAACAAATAAGCTTCCCTATGTTATATCAATTTGATTCATTTTTTTTTCCTATCTTATATCAATTTGATTCATTTTTTTTTCTTGTCTTATATTAATTTGATTCATTTTAACAAGAAACATGCAAAGGAATAAAAAGCTGAAAAGCACCTAGCAATCCTAAGCAGAACAAGTTAATATTATATTAGCAGCAGAGGTAAAGCTAGTAGTACATCTTGAACAACAGTCACAAACAAAGCCTAAACATATTTTGAGGTGAGTACTAGAAGCGAAGTATCCTTAAAGAAATTTGTTTTATTAAAAGTTTCTGTACGGTTTCCAAAAATTAAGATAACGTTCAGAATTTTTTTTTTATTAAAAGATGTTGCTCAAAAAATGTCATACAATGCTTGTTTTAAAAAAAGTAATTCAACAACAAACCACCGAGGCACAAATTGACTTCTCTAATGCATAAAAAAAATTAGATGACAGATCCGTACTGGTACCGAAAACTTATGTAATTTTTCGTACGGCTTCCAAAACTTTAGATAACGTTCCATACAATTTCCATAAATTAGATAATTACCTTTGGACAACCAGAAATGAAGCAAAATACCCTGCACAAAGAACACAAACATGAAGCACAATACATGACAACAGTAACAAAAAAGACAAAAAATGCTGTTATTAGTCAAATTTAAAATGAATTCAGTAACATTTACAGAAACTTAAATAATGTTCCGTAAGGCTTCCTAAAATTCAGATAACTTTCCATACTATTTCTATAAATAATGATTTAACATTTAATAAGGTTGACAAGTAAAATATAACTTCTTTAATCCTGTAAACATTATTGAATGGTAATCATTATTTTTGGAAAATATAAGAAAAGTTTTAACTTTTTGGAAGCAGTACGAAATATTGCTGACATTTCAACAAATAATCTTCCCTATCTTATATCAATTTGATTCATTTTTTTTTCTTATCTTAAATCAATTAGATAAATCCATAAACTTACCCGAAACTTGGGTAATTTTCTGAACGTTTCCACAAATAATGATTAACATTCATTAAGTTACCCGAAAAAAAAGATATACAATCACTATGTTGAAAATTAATTACAATGTTAATAAGGTCCCTATAAATTTTAAAAAATGGTCCACAAAGTTTCCAAAATTTGAACTTTCGTTTATATTCAAAAAATTTAAAAAACCTAACCTATTGTTTATAGGAAAAATAATTAACATTCACAAAGGTTTCCTGAAAAAAAAAATATATATAAACAAGAACATTATAAAAGTATTTAAAACAAAAAAACACTACAGTAATACTTCCTGAAAATTGGAAAACAATTCTGTAACCTTTCCAGAAAATTACGTAATGTTCCGTACGACTTCCAAAAATGTAAATTAATTTTCGTACTGCTTCCATAAATAATAAGGTTTTGGTATATATTCCAAAAACTAAAATAACCTAATGTATGATTCTATAAATGATTACAATTCATAATGGTTTCTAAAAATAAAAATAAAAACAATAACAGTTTACAAAAATAAATGAATGTTGTAATAGTTCCTTCAATTTAGAAACAACATTGCAAAAAAACTGTTTGTAACCCTAAATATTATCTTCCTTTAAGTCTGATTATCCTTTGCCAATACAGCTAACCTGCTAAAAAAACACATCATTACATAAAAATGACACAAAAAAGAAAGAAAAAATGAAAACCCTATCTATCCTTTCAAATTACAAGTATAATGGTAACTTACACCAGTAAAACCTGATGCTATAGCAAGATCATAATTAATCAACTACGTAACTTCTACAAATCAAAGAAATAATCACTTAAGTTTAACTATAAGCATATGGAACAAACGAATAAACTATATTTCATAATACTCACATCTATTGGGTTCCAAAGAAGTACACAAAAATTTTCTTCCAAAACAGCACGGTAAACCCACTTCCCTGGATCACAACCTGCCATCAGCAACAACATCGTGATCATACAGGCCTAATATCCATGTTCTTAAAGTTAGAGTGCATATATGATTCATAGAACTGAGAACATTTAAAAAAGGACTGAAAATTAACAGAGAGGCCATAGAAATACTGATGGTGTCATGTAGGAAAATCATGAATAAAAGAACTGACACAAAACTAACGCACAGAAAATAAATAAAACAAATTAAACCTCTAACTATCGCGAATGAAACAATAAATTTTTGCAAAATGTAAAAACTACAAACTAACATCAAGAAGATCGAAGCAATAAACAACTCGGGAATGAAAGAAAACCAAAAATATGAAAAGTCACTCACAAAAATTCAAGTGAATCACTGAGATGGCAATTGAAACAACCTGAAAACAAAAAAGAACACAAAATGTTAGCAAATCGAAGCGAAAAAAAGATAAATAAAATCACAACTCTAACTACCGACTACAAAACCTTAAAACCCAAAAACAATTGCAAGAAATAACTCACGAACGAATGAGTAGATTTCTGCAAATGAAAAAAAACCACAAATCGTTAACTAAATCAAATGAAAAGAAAGGAAAAGTAAAATCAAAACCCTAACTGATCCAAAAATCACAAACCTAAAACAAGTAAAATGAAACCCTCGGGAGCACAGGAAATGTAAAAACTAAAGAGAACTCTGGAAATGAACGAGAACGAAAACGAAAGTAATATCAATTCAAAATACAAGGGCAAAAACGCAAATATCTCCTATAAAAATGCTACCGTTCAGTAACGGGCCTCTATTATGCGTCTTTAATTCCCCAAACACTCCTCTGGCCTCGCTCTGCAACCTTCATTACAAATGGGTTAGGGCACCCATATTACCATGGGCTTGGGCCACCTTTTAATTGGCCAGACATATATCCAAACAGTTGTTAAAGAAAAGTGATCTCAAATATGTCTATTAATCATAAATAAAATTAAAATTTGAGGGTTATATATTTTGGACTTTTGCTCTCCATTGAAATACATTAGGATTTGGATTAATATCAATAATATATAATGAAAATTTAAAATTTTAAAATATAAATTATGATAAATTACGTATTAATTCTTTTAAAGGATATATATATCTCCTAAACAAGAGATAATTGGGAAATTGGTTTATAAAAAACTTGATGAGATAATTATTAATTAAAAAAAGAAATATAATATTTTTTTTATGACAACACTTTCTTAATTTTTGACTTTTGAGCGAGGAAAATAGACTTCTATTTTTAGTAGAAGATATATTGAGAATAATTTTTAATAATTAATAAAAAAAATAATTTTTATTTTTTTAAGAGTAAAGTTATTATTGATTTTTTTATTTATAATAAATTGCAAGAGTGAAACGTATGATATATATTAAAAAAATTACTTCTAAAAAAGTTGAAAGTATCACGAATTCAATTGATTAAATAGAAAAAATGTTGTTGCAATGTGTGTAAGTTTCTACATTCAATGTCATGAGAATAATTTTATTAAAATAAAATTTTGAATAAAATCATCGAAAATTTATTAGTTTTGAGTTACAAAATAAATGAAATTAATAATATATATTTATTTATAATTAAATCAAAATGTTAGCTAACATTATCAAAAATATATTGCAATAAAATATAACTCTTTTAAAAATAGGAATATAACTCTTTTAAAATATAAGATTAACTATTTACTTAATATATATACATTTAAAATATACAAAATAAATGAAATTAATAATAAATATATATTAGTAATTAAATTAAAACGTTAGATAAAAATTTTCAAAATTTATTGGCTGTACATTCGCGTCCATATACTAGTTAAAAGTATATGTCTTGCAACGATAATTATTTTACTTAATTTAATTTTTCTCATTAGTAAGTTTATAGAATATATTTAAAATAACTATAATTTTTTTATGCTTCTAAATTAATTAGAAAAGTATAATAATATCTAAAAATTTTATTAAATGTAGTAATTATCATATGATTAGAGTCTTTATTAGATAAGAGTCCTTATTTAATATTATAATAGATTTTAATAAATAAAATACTATAAAAAAACTAGCTAAAAAATTAAGTTATATTTTATACTAAATGTTAATGTCTCTTTTAAAATAATTATTCGTTATTATTTTGATGAATAATATACTAAAAGGTAACAAATAAAAAAATAAAAATCATTAAAATAAAAAAAATAGTGTTGTTAAATGTTTTTAACTTATTTTAATTATGAAAATACATATAAATTAATAACATCATAAACTCAATACAATTGAATGATTATATATAAATTGGTTAATATAATTAAAAGGTGATTTGATAAATTTAATTATTTAAATTTTTTGAAATTCTATTAAACTAAAATGAAATAAGTTGATTTAAGAATTTAGGACTCTACAAGTCGTATGTCTTTTTAAAATATACATTTTAATATCTTTTCTTTTAACTTATACATCATAAATCTCTTGACTTTTTAAAAAGTACGTTTAACATCAATTTCTTTTTAAAAAATAAATAATTGGCATTGCATATGCAACTCATATAACTCCTTTTAAGGGGATAAATTGATCATTTTGGTATTTAATGAAACAAAAAATATATTAAAATTATTTTGACCTCTAAAATAAAAATAATTTTAGAAAAATGAATTTTGCAAAAAATTATTTTACGATAAAATTATTATTTTTTTCTAAATAGAAATACTTTGGTATATGAGATAAAAATGATTTAAAAAAAAGTTATTTTGGGGCAAAAGTAATTTGAATGAACAAATTAAATGAAAATTTTCAAATAAAATTAAGCAATTTCGTTATATTTGATATTATAAATAAACAAATTATATAATTTATTAAATAATAAATTTTTAATCTTGATTTTTATTACTGATAAAAGACTTTAAAAAAAAACTCTATTAAAAGAAATTTTTTAACTCTATTAAAAATATGATTGTCTAATTTATTACATATATATCAAATGTACAGAAAAATTAAACAAAATATATTACTACAAATAAAATATTTATTTAACGCTAAAAATATACTTGTAATTAATTTTTTGTAAAAAAGTTGGCCGGAGTTGCAGTCCCGCCCAACACAGCCCAGCCCCCCACTTAACTTCGTCCCTGCACGTAACCACAAATTTATGGGTGAGGAACAGGTCCGATGATTGGTGTTGGCGGAGGCCGAGGTGGTGTAAAATCCAAACGGCCTCGGAGGAACCGGTGAGGCGACAAAATTTTCCTAATAAATAAACAGTAAAATCGAAATTTATGACATAGTTTGAGACATTTGAGTAATAAATTTCATTATCAAATCTTCATTTTGAATAATCGTACGGTACACATTAAGCTTATTTCCTAACATTTCAACCATCGATAATTGGTGATGTAATAATTTAATACTTGTTAGGTGTTAGGCAATGATAAAATTAATTTTTCATCTAATTTTTATTAAATCTAGTAGAATAGCACATATGCCACATGCATGTTTATATTTTTTGATAGATATATATCTATTGAAATACATGTAATTAATTTTTTGTAAAAAGGTTAGCCAGCCCCGTCCAGCCGCCCACATAACTCCGCCCCTGCACGTAACCACGAATTTATGGGTGATGACCAGGTCTGGTGATGGGTGTTGGAGGAGTCCGAGGAGTCGAAATTTATGACATAGTTTGAGACATTTGAGTAATAAATTTCATTATCAAATCTTCATTTTGAATAATCGTACGGTACACATTAAGCTTATTTCCTGGGATTTGGTGGAAACTCTCATTAATTTTTCCTTTTAAGTCACAGTTTCCACACTTTCATGAAAGTCGTAATTTTAATAGCAGGTTTATAGTTTACGATAAAGATACAATTAGTCCTCAGAGGACACGAGTTTAAAAAAAAAAAAAGTTTTATTTTTTATTATAACTATATGACTTACAAGGCTTTATTTCAAAGTTAAGAAACTAAGACATATACTAAAAAACTAGTGTGACGATACAAAACATTTATCTTTCTAATGTTAGTATGAGGACAACATTTTTTTAGTACCATTAACTATACTTGATTATCGGACAAATATAAATTTTGTATTGTTATCTTTGAATGTACAAATAATCATTATTGAAGTAGTAGTAGTAGTCGTAGTTAAATATCATGACTTCAGTTATCTAACCAAATCTAAATCAACACTACGTAAGAAATAAATATGTTTTCATGGAATATGATGAGTGATATATACATACCGGCCTGAAATAAATAGAAGAATAAGAAAAACAATGCACAAGAGTTGCAATATAAACTTCAATAGCTTCATCTCTCTAGCTTGCTCCATTTAACAACTTTTCCTCCTTGGGACTTCTCTGGGCCTGCGTGTCTTCTCATCTATATATAGAAGAGAATATTTAATTTATTTCTTAACTGTTAAGCTATATAATATTAATGTGTATTTGAATGTAGTGCAGATGATCAAACTTTATTAAAACCTACTTTTTTTCAGTCACAAAAATAATTAAAGAGATCACTTTTCTTTTCTTAATTTATCTATGACATTTAAATTAATAATTTATCTCGATAAAATATTTTTTTTAAACTTAATTATGTGGCAAATAGTTATCGACTGATTCATGATAAAATGTGGTCCAAGTCTAAATAGGTGGGCTCCTAAAATATTATTGACTTGGGTCATTAAGCTTTTTTTTTACTGAATTTTAAAGTCTAATCAAACGTTATTATCGTATAATATTAATTAATTAGGGTACATGATCAAACTTTATTAAAAATTATTTTTTTCCTGTCACAAAAATAATTAAAGAGATCACTTTTCGCTCCTTAATTTATCTTTGATATTTAAATTAATAATTTATTTTGATAAAATAATTTTTTTAAATTTAATTATAAGATAAATAATTATTGGTTGATTCTGTGATAAAATGTAGTCTAACTCTAAATAGGTGGACTCTTAAAAGGTATGTTGACTTAGTATTAACTTGGGCCATTAAGCTTTTTATTTTTTACGAAATTTTAAAGACTAATAGAACGTTATTATCCATATAATATTAATTAATTAGAGTACATGATTAAACTTTATTAAAAATTACTTTTTTCCTGTCACAAAAATAATTAAAGAGATCACCTTTCTTTTCTTAATTTATCTATTACATTTAAATTAATAATTATCTTGATAAAATTTTTTTTTAAAATTTAATTATGTGGCAAACGGTTATCAACTGACTCATAATAAAATGTAGTCTAAGTCTAAATAGGTGGGCTCTTAAAAGATATGTTGACTTAGTATTGACTTGGGTCATTAAGCCTTAATATCTAATCAAACGTTATTATCCGTATAATATTAATTACTTAGAGTACATGATCAAACTTTATTAAAAATTACTTTTTTGCTGTCACAAAAATAATTAAAGAGATCACTTTTCTTTTCTTAGAGATAGATCTGCTAAAAGGGACAACGAGTTCAATAAGAAAGGTAGATCAAAGTCCTAAAAAACTGATGCTAAGTGTTGGACATGTTAAATAGAAGATCATTATAGGCGTGATTGTCCAATCTTGAAAACACTAGTGTTGTGAAAGTGTTGTAGTGATTGATCACCTAGAGTGTTGATGATTTCCACTCTAAAGTCTGACAGAGAATGGATACGAGACTCAGGTTACACATTTCATATTTGTCCAATCAAGAAAATGATCTTGGTACGGTACTTTCTTGGAAATAATTTAGGGTGCAGAGTCAAAGGTATTGGCAAAGTCAGATTGAATTTGAATGATGGCTCAAAGACGTTCTTAACAAACGTCAGATATGTGCCAGAAATTAAAAAGAATTTAATTTTCTTTGAAATGTTAGACAACTTAGGATATTCAATAAAATTGAACAAGGTAAGATGAGGGTGTCAAAGGGATCTTTAATTCTGTTGATGGTAGTCAAGAAGTAACGACTTTATATGTTAAAAGGTCATACTAGTAAAAATAGAGATGTTGTTGTGTGGGAGGCTGCAAATAAGATGGAGAGCTATAAGTGATAATACACTCATTGAATTATCAAAGAAGGATTGTTGTGTGGAGATAAGGTCATTGGAATGGATCTTTGTGAGCATTGTATTGTGCGCAAGAAAGTAGAAAGGGATAGAGTTTAGCACAAGTGCTCATACAACAAAGTATATACATGTATGTATACAACAAGTATATATATGTATGTATATATATTATTACTATTATATATATGCAAATGAGCAACTAATAAATTTTAGACAATTTTAATCAATAATTTGTTTTAATTACAAATAGATATACATTACTTTTTTAATATCGATAAATAATCATACTCTTAATACAGTTCTATTTCTTTTAAGCCTCTTATCAGTCGTGAAAATCAAGATTAAAAAATTATCATTTAACATATTATATAATTTTTTTTCTTATTTATGATATTAAATATAAAAAAATTGCTTAATTTTCAAAAATTTCATTCAATATGTTCATTCAAATTACTTTTACTCTAAATTCACTTTTTTGAAAAATTATTTTTATCTCATACACCAAAATATTTCTATTTTAGGAAGAAAAAATTATTTTTTTTCCCAAAATCATTTTTTGAAAAATATTTTTTTTTAAAATTACTTTTATCTTTGAGGTTAAATTAATTTTATTATATTTTTTATACTAAATTTATGCTATTATTAATTTATATGTATTTTCGTAAATAAAAAAAGTTAAAAAAATGTATCAATTGTAATTTTCTCATTTTATTGTTTTTTCTTTATTTATTTGTTAATTTTTAAAATGCTATTCATTAAAATAATAACGAATAATTATTTTAAACTGAGATACTAATATTTAAATATAAAATATAATTCAATTTTTGGAAATTACTTTAGAGTATTTTATTCATTAGAATACTAAACTAAAAAAGCAAAATAAAAATGAAGTAAAATGTAACACGTGTATAGCACAAGCATTTATCTAATATATATAGATAATAGTCCCAATTTTTTTTACACATTATATTATTTAATTACAACCGTTGAGATCTATAATTAATAGAAGAAATAAAATTATTTTCTAACATTTCAATCATCGATTGGTGATGTAATAATTTAATACTTGCTAGGTGTTAGACAATGATAAAATTAATTTTTCATCTAATTTTTATTAAATCTAGTAGAATAGCACATATGTCACATGCATGTTTATATTTTTTGATAGATATATATCTAATGAAATACATGTAATTAATTTTTTATAAAAAGGTTGGCCAGCCCCGTCCAGCCGCCCACATAACTCTGCCCCTGCACGTAACCACGAATTTATGGGTGATGACCAGGTCCGGTGATGGGTGTTGGAGGAGGCCGAGATGGTGTAAAATTCAAGCGGCCTCGGTTCCACCTGTAAATAAACAGTAAAATCAAAATTTATGACATAGTTTGAGACATTTGAGTAATAAATTTCATTATCAAATCTTCATTTTGAATAATCGTACGGTACACATTAAGCTTATTTCCTGGGATTTGGTGGAAACTCTCATTAATTTTTCCTTTTAAGTCACAGTTTCCACACTTTCATGAAAGTTGTAGTTTTAATAGCAGGTTTATAGTTTACGATAAAGATACAATTAGTCCTCAGAGGACACTAGTTTAAAAAAAAAAAAAGTTTTATTTTTTATTATAACTATATGACTTACAAGGCTTTATTTCAAAGTTAAGAAACTAAGACATATACTAAAAAACTAGTGTGACGATACAAAACATTTATCTTTCTAATGTTAGTATGAGGACAACATTTTTTTAGTACCATTAACTATACTTGATTATCGGACAAATATAAATTTTGTATTGTTATCTTTGAATGTACAAATAATCATTATTGAAGTAGTAGTAGTAGTCGTAGTTAAATATCATGACTTCAGTTATCTAACCAAATCTAAATCAACACTACGTAAGAAATAAATATGTTTTCATGGAATATGATGAGTGATATATACATACCGGCCTGAAATAAATAGAAGAATAAGAAAAACAATGCACAAGAGTTGCAATATAAACTTCAATAGCTTCATCTCTCTAGCTTGCTCCATTTAACAACTTTTCCTCCTTGGGACTTCTCTGGGCCTGCGTGTCTTCTCATCTATATATAGAAGAGAATATTTAATTTATTTCTTAACTGTTAAGCTATATAATATTAATGTGTATTTGAATGTAGTGCAGATGATCAAACTTTATTAAAACCTACTTTTTTTCAGTCACAAAAATAATTAAAGAGATCACTTTTCTTTTCTTAATTTATCTATGACATTTAAATTAATAATTTATCTCGATAAAATATTTTTTTTAAACTTAATTATGTGGCAAATAGTTATCGACTGATTCATGATAAAATGTGGTCCAAGTCTAAATAGGTGGGCTCCTAAAATATTATTGACTTGGGTCATTAAGCTTTTTTTTTTTTTTACTGAATTTTAAAGTCTAATCAAACGTTATTATCGTATAATATTAATTAATTAGGGTACATGATCAAACTTTATTAAAAATTATTTTTTTCCTGTCACAAAAATAATTAAAGAGATCACTTTTCGCTCCTTAATTTATGTTTGACATTTAAATTAATAATTTATTTTGATAAAATATTTTTTAAAAATTTAATTATGTGGCAAACGGTTATCGACTGACTAATAATAAAATGTAGTCTAAGTCTAAATAGGTGGGATCTTAAAAGATATATTGACTTAGTATTGACTTGAGTCATTAAGCCTTAGTATCTAATCAAACTTTATAATATTAATTAATTAGAGTACATGATCAAACTTTATTAAAAATTACTTTTTTCCTGTCACAAAAATAATTAAAGAGATCACTTTTCTTTTCTTAATTTATTTTTGACATTTAAATTAATAATTTATCTCGATAAAATATTTTTTTAAAACTTAATTATGTGGCAAACAGTTATTTGACTAACTCATGATAAAATGTGGTCCAAGTCTAAATAAGTGGGCTCTTAAAACGTATGTTGACTTAGTATTGACTTGGGCCACTAAGTTTTTTTTTTTTTTTTACGAAATTTTAAAGCCTAATCAAACGTTATTATCTATATAATATTAATTAATTAGGTTACATAATCAAATTTTAATTTTATAGAACAAACCACGCACTTAAAATGTGGTCTAAGTTTATATAGGTGGACTCTTACCGAAGATAATTACCCAATAAAAGTTAGTACAAACCACGCATTTACCTAAGATGAGTAGGCATTAAAGAACCATAGTAGAGTGCAGGGGCGGAGTTAAGTTGGGATAAGAGGGGAGGGATTACAATTTCGATAAATTTTTTTATAAAAAATTAATTAAGTATATATTTTTAATATTAAATAAATATTTTATTTATAGTAATATATTATATCTAATTTTTATTTACATATTTTTGTATATATTAACAATATTGAACAAATATGTGGATAAAAATGATATGAATTATAAATAAAGTGGTTAAGTATATATATATATTTTTTTATATATATTTGATAACTATTAGTAACATAAATAAAATTATAGTCGTATATTATGTAAAAATTCTTCATATTAAAGCTTTTAATTTTATGTTTATCGTATTTTATTTAAACCCCAATTTTTAACTTTATCTAATATTATATTATTTGACATTTTATTTTAATAATCTTCTAGAATTCATTTGAAATTGTTTTATATAAAAATTTTATTATTTTTATTATTATTGGTCATTTTTGTATTGTTATAAACATTTATTTTTAAATATACTTTTAAATTTTAAAATTCTAAATCATATTTTACTTTTTTTTTTTTACATTTTCATATGTTTATTTTAGTTTTAGTTTCAACAACTATAAATTTTGATAGGTTTGATTGAGCTTTTTATTGGTCATTTTTATATTGTTATAAACATTTATTTTTAAATATACTCTTAAAGTTTAAAATTCTAAATCATATTTTACTTTTTTTTTTTATTTTACATTTTCATATGTTTATTTTAGTTTTAGTTTCAACAACTATAAATTTTGATGGGTTTAATTGAGCTTTTTATTTGCTTAGATTTTTTAGTTAAAAAATTATTTTATTCATAAATGTTACTAATACTTATTAATTTATTATATTTTTATTTAATTTTCATTATAAGTTAATTATAATGTATTAACTATATATTTTTAACTCTGTATCTTTATTATATTATGATATAAAAAATTTAGTGTTAAATTAAGTATAATTTACTGTAATTTTTACTAATTTTTTATTTTGTATAAAATTTTTTTTAACCCCCTACAAAAATTTTCTCACTCTACCCCTCGTAGAGTGGCGAACCATCAACCAACTTGAGCACACTAATTGCACTTTCATAATTTATATCTACTAGTTAAAGACATATTTTGCATGTAAATTTTGCGCGTAAATTGTTAACTTTTAAATTCTTTTATTTTGATTAATTTTTTACAATATAATTAAAATTTATTTAATATAATAACAATACAATAAAGTTTTTTAGTCTATTAGAGAAGCATCGTAGTAAAATTTCTTTAACAAAATAATACATATATATGAAAAAAAGATATAATAAGCATTGATTTTAAATTTTTTCAATCAAGATTTAAAATAAAGGACAAGATACGTCATTATCTTAAAATAATTGACAAGATATGTCATTATCTAAAAGAATAAAGATATTTTTGTCCAAAATTTACTATATATATATATATATATACACTAATTAAGTACAGATGCATTGCATATGTTAACTTTACTTTTTGCATGTGTTAACTTTACTTTTTTTTTTATTTTAGTGAATAAACTTATTTAAAATAAAAAATTAAAATTAACATAACAATTGAATTCTAATCAAGAATTTGCATTACAAAACCAAACTTTGTGATAAATAAAAAATATAGTAAATAATAATGTTAGATTGTCTCATTGTTAGTTATTGTTTTCAGAAGCAACATGACTTATATTGAATAGATCGTTAGTATGGTGGTAATAATCTACAAAATAGTAAATATGGTCAGACTGAACACCCTCTCCAATGCTCATGTCATACATTAAACCGAAATAAAAGCAAAAAAATCATAAAAAAAGAAGAACAATGAAGAAGAAAATCCCCCAACCATCCCTCTAGCCTAGCTGTTCAACCTTCTTTACAAATGGGTTAGGGCACCCATATTACAATGGGCTTGGGCCACTTTTTAATTGGCCAAACATATATCCTTGTTAAGAAAAGTGATCTCAAATATGTCAATCAATTATAAATAAAATTATTTGAGAATTATATATTTTTGGATTTTTGCTCTCCCTTGAAATACATTAGGATTTGGATTAATTTCAATAATATATCAATTTCCTCTTTTTATTTATAATTGATACCAACACATAAATGAAAATATTAAATTTTAAAATATAGATTATGATAACTTACATATTAATTTTTTTTAAAGGATATATTTATCTCCTAAACAAGAGATAATTGGGAAATTGGTTTATAAAAAACTTGATGAGATAATTATGAATTAAAAAAATATATATATAATATTTTTTTATGACAACACTTTCTTAAATTTTGACTTTTGAGTGAGTAAAATAGACTTCTATTTTTAGTAGAAGATATATTGAGAATAATTTTTAATAATTAATAAAAAATAAAAATAATTTTTAATTTTTAAGAGTAAAGTTATTATTGATTTTTTTATTCATAATAAATTGCAAGAGTCGAATCGGATGATATAAATTTAAAAAAAGTTATTTCTAAAAAAGTTGAAAATATCACTAGTTCGATTGATTAAATAGAAAAAAAAAATGTTTTTGCAATGTGTGTAAGTTTCTACATTCAATGTCATGAGAATAATTTTATTAAATTAAAATTTTGAATAAAATTGTCCATATACTAGTTAAAAGTATATGTCTTGCAACGATAATTATTTTACTTAATTTAATTTTTCTTATTAGTTCATTTATAGAATATATTTAAAATAAATATAAATTTTTATGCTTCCAAATTAATTAAAAAAGTATAATAATATTTAAAAAAATTATTAGATGTGATAATTATCATATGATTAGATTTTTATTAGATAAAATTCCTTATTTAATATTATAATAGATCTTAATGAATAAAATACTATAAAAAAGCTAGCTAAAAAATTAAGTTATATTTTATATTAAATGTTAATGCCTCTTTTAAAATAATTATTCCTGATTATTTTGATGAATAATATATTAAAAGTTAACAAATAAAAAAAATCATTAAAATAAAAAAATTAGTATTGTCACATGTTTTTAACATATTTTAGTTATGAAAACTCAATGCAATTTAATGATTATATATAAATTGGTTAAAATAACAAAAAGATGAGTTGATAAATTTAATTATTTAAATTTTTTGAAATTTTATTAAACAAAAAATGAAAGAAGTTGATTTAAGAGTTTAAGACTCTACCGGTCATATGTTCTTTTAAAATATATATTTTAATATCTTTTTTTTAACTTGTATATCATAAATTTCTTAGATTTTTTAAAAAGTATACTTAACTTCAATTTCTTTTTACCAAATAAATATTTGACATATTTTTTTGCATATGCAACTCATATAACTCCTTTTAAAGGAATAAATTGATCATTTTGGTATTTAATGAAACAAAAAAAATATTAAAATTATATTGACCTTTAAAATAAAAATTATTTTGAAAAAATGAATTTTGCAAAAAATTACTTTGCGATAAAATTATTTTTTTTCTAAATAGAAATACTTTGGTGTATGAGATAAAAATGATTTTTAAAAAAGAGTAATTTTGATGTAAAAGTAATTTGAATGAACAAATTAAATGAAAATTTTCAAATAAAATTAAGCAATTTTGTTATATTTAATATTATAAATAAATAAATTATATAATATATTAAATAATAAGTTTTTAATCTTGATTTTTATTACTGATAAAAGACTTAAAAAAAATAAAACTCTATTACAAGAAATTTTTTAACACTATTAAAAATAAGATTATCTAATTTATTATATATATATATATATATTTTGCATCTATATAATAATAATAATATCAAAGCGCTATTTCTTTCAATTTTGCTTGAGAGGAGAAGATAACTATTCTAGTCTCGCTTAAGTTAGCTGCATGCCTTTGTGGGTACTAAAATACCGCCAAACCACCTGCCGATATATATTTATATATATTTTTTCAGATTTAGAACAAAATTAACGAAATAAAAAACTAGAATAGAGATAAGAGAGAGAGAGAGACAGAAGTAATATTTTCACAAAATAATTATTTCTTATTGAACAAACAATACACATAACATGTCTAACACAAAATCTCAAAAAATATATTTATGACAAAAAAAAAAAAACTAGAAAATTAAATTTCACTATGACCTTTTACTTAGTAGGTCCTAGATGATCGTATCACCTACCTTAAAGATGACACCGCTATGGATGACCCAATACAAGCTATCATTTTAGATAATTGCCAATGATATGTATATAAGCACTTAGTACTTACTAATCTTAAAGAGTCTTACATAAGTTCCTTCTTAATAATTAATTATCACTTGGTCTCCTAATATTTTCAATTTAATTAAGTAACCCACAAATTTTCAATTTATTCAATTTTGCATCAATTATTAAAGAAATGTGTACAAGACATTGGTCAACATATCTCCAAATAATTAACATATTGCTCCCTTGTGTTTCAGGTATTTTGTACTTTATATATAGCGAAAATTTTATATGCCTAGAATTCCATAATATAAAAAAGGAAATGTATTTTTCTTTTTCTTTTTTGTTTTTATAATACAATATTTGGGATTGAAACTAACGTTTGTAAAAGACTTGTTCCATAATCACCTCGACTAGAGGAGAACCTATATGAGAAAATGGTTTTTGATTGTATTTAATCTCATATACTTCATGCATTTCTATGATCAATTGTACATTTATTCATAGAGAAAAAATTTGTGGATTTATTTAAAATAAAAACAAAGATTTTGCTAAATTCACTTGATTCTTATAGGACTTCATTAACACAAACATGGCCCCATTTAGGTGATAAATAAGAATATTTCATATTTAAATAATTTTGAATCAAACATTAAAAGATGTAATAATTTTCTTTTCTTTTTTTAAACTTAAATGAGTGCTTATCAATTGATATACATTATGTTGAATTTGAAAGCACACGTGAAGAGCCAAATATTTACTCAAAATATTATAACACACTGATAATATATTTATTTATTATTGATTGAAACACTAATAATATTATTATAACCTTTGAATTTACTCATTCTAAGGTCACCCTCTACTAGCACTTATCACCTATTCACCTATACAACACACTCTAAGATCAAAGTCACCTGTCTCTAACTCTCTCTTTCCTCTCACAACACACACACTCTACTCTATCTCACTGCTTAAGTCAGCTATTTCGTCGACTCTTTTATGCTTGCCAACTAACGTTCTTGGGCAGCATACATCTAGATAATAAAATGATTCTAGAAGGATATAGAAAGAAGCTAGATAAAGGCCGATTTTTGGTTGTAACCCAATTTCCTTAGCAATGTGTATATGTTTATGTCCTACAAATAATTTTTAATTGCTTCAATTCAATAATAAGTGTTCCATAGCACATGGTGTTATAATATATAATTTCCTCATTAATCTACACAAAATCTTCTATTCAAGCTATAGACTAATTTGAACAACATGGATTTTTCCAATACTTCACATTATATAGCTCCAAAAACAGAGAAAACAGAGTTATCCAGACAAAGAAACATTCCAAATTATACACACACAGAAAGAAACATTCAAATAAGAAATATTAACTGGAAAAAAAAAAATAGAAGCAAAATTAGGAAAATTTCATTCTCACAGCTTCTAACATCAATAAAAGATTATAAAAAAAAAGAAGAAGAAAAGTAAATATACAGAATCACAGTTGGGCATTGGAAATTGGTGCTCCTCTCTTAATGCTATCCATATTGGTAGTTTCATAAACAGGTAAACCACTTGAATAGGAACCCAAATCATAGTTCTGTAACTCAAACAAATCAGAACTTGAATCACTATCTGCCCCATCATCTACTTCATCAAATTTTCTAAATTCTTTTTCAGAAAATGAATTATTATTATTATTACCCAAATTCTTGTACTTCTCTGAAAACCCATTACTATACTTAAATTTCTCATCCAACCAAGATAAATCTTTTTCTCTTTTCCCATCAAACCCTTGATCATCACTTTGTGAAGAAGCTATAGATCTTATAATATTATTTCCATTGCATTTTGACAATGGAAATACTTGTTTATGATCTGAATAGCTTCTAAATTCCTTATAACACTTTGTTGGTGTTAGTGCATAAGGAGGTGGAGTTCTAAAACCTGAACTAGAAGAAGAATATAAAGACTTAGAATCATTTGTTGTACTTATTGAGCTTCTAAAATGACTAATGCTGCTTCTTCTCCTTCTTCTACCACTTGGGTTTTCTTCTTCATGATCTTTCATAGATTGTGTAGACTTTGATTTCTTCTTCTTAGATGATGATTGGTTAAATATAGAGTTCAAAAAACTAGCCAATTTCCCACCTGGGGAATTTGGTTGCTTGTATTTTTTCTCTTTGATTTTATTTTCATTAACCATTTGATGAGATTGTTGATTATTATGAGAAAGAATGTTTCTCATAGGCATATCTAAGCTAATTCTGCCTACTGATCTCCATGAAACTCTATCTTCTTTCATGATCTTTTCACTGAATGTTGTTGTTGTTGTTGTTGGTTCATTGTATCCAGAGAAATACCTTGAAGCTTCAAAAACATCGAGTTCGCCCGAATCATTCCTTCGGTGGAATGACTTCTTGTAAATTTTCTCTGATGAATCTGAAATATTAAGTCCTGTTATGGACATGGTTGGAGAATTGGAAAACTAGCTATATCTTTAATGGATGTGATATGTTGTTGTTTAAATGGTGTATATGGTATTTATCAAGAGAGGTTATTAATGGGTTTTTGAAATGATTGAGAGTAATGGGAAGGTTTGCTTTATGATAATATCAAATGGGCTCTCTCCATAATGTTATTATATGATGCAAGTCTTTGGCGGTTTTCGGAGAGAGGTAGACATGATGTGAATTTGTGCTTTAGTTATAGAAGAAGAGTGGGGTATAAGGCAATGAATGCGGTTTTTTAAGGGCGCAATTAGTCTCCTTTATGGTGCTGTGAAAACCAGAGGTTTGTGTAGGGGTCTGTGGGGAGCAAAGTAACTGTGTTGCCTTGGATTCTTAGGCTTTCTAAGCTTTCTAGTTAGTTTTGGTGGAAATGGCATTCAAGTGGGTATTGCATATGGGATTATGGGCATGCATTACTAGCTCACTTTTTATGTACCTTTCATTATAGATTACAACTTTTGTTGATCCCACTTTCCTTACTTTTTTCAGCTTAAAATTCACTCATAGATTTTAAGTAGCTTAATTGTTGCTAATTAACCTATGTTTTTCTAATTGTAAGATGATTAAGCTTTTGACTGTCGGCTAAGATTTACCATGGCCCAGTAAATATTTGGCTGCCTCCTCTTCCATGGTGCTTTAGCGATATAGTCTCATTTTTTTTTTTAGGTCAAGTATAGTCTCATATTTAAATTGCAAAAATAAGAAGAAAATGGTATTCTTTTGAAGATAAAATTGTACTTTATAATGTATGGTTCGAACTTATGACTAAAGACAGGATGAGAGAAAACCTTATTAGTTGGACCTAAACTTTCAGTGAGTGCAATTAGATGGTTATTATTGGGATAATTACTATTTTTGTCTTGTCATAACTGTATCTTTATTCTCATGGAAAAAGCTTTTTGTATTAAAGATTTGTGGCATACACAAGAAAATGTTGTCTTAGATTTTGTTTAGTGAAACCTATTATAAGGCATTAATTGGAGACATTGATCGTGTTGAGCCCTTTGAATTATCATTACCTTTAACAATACAAATAATTAAGAGATTTTTTAAATTTGGGTCGAGCTTTCTTTGAAAATAGATCCTTAGCTATGTTCTTCAATGCTTTAAGAAAAGAAAAAAAAAACTATGTTCCTCAAAGCCAATGCCCAAAGGATATTTCCTTAATAGTTTAATTAGGAAGATGAAGGTTCTGCCTAAAAGTCGTCATTTTTTGTAGAGGTGTCTACGTGAAGCCATTGCTACATAACAAGTTGTGAATAGTCAATACAGGCGACATGATGGGGAGGACATGTGCTCATTATGGAGACTTTAGATCATATGCTTTTTGATTGCCCTATTACTTCTCAAACTCTGGCGGCTGTATGCCCACAACTTATTATGCAGCAATTTGATTTAGGTGCTTTTAAGCTTTGTTTCCAGCAGCTTGTTGATATATTCAAACTTCTTCTAAACTTTGATGATAATTTGGCTATGGTGTGTATGGGTATATGGCATATTTGGAAGGCTTGGAATGGTGTGGTGTTTAAACAAGAGTCAACTGGTTCTCCTTACTAGGCGATATTTGGAGGAGTATGCTCTTGTTATTTGCTAATTAATGTTCTAATACTTAACTAGTATACATTAATGGCAATCATCCCTTAACTTAGTTTTTTTTTTTTTCCCCTCATTTTCTCTTTTATCTTCTAATTAAAATATTATTCTTGTGTAGCTTTTAATCTCATCTACAAAGTATTAAAAAATACTTATTTTAATCAATAAATTTACGTTTCATTTTCTTTCGTTAATTTGAAATTCTATAAGTATATACAAATTTGAAATATACAAACTTGATCGGCAACAAACAACACAATATCCATAAAAGTGTCTATAATTTGAGACATATTTGTTGTCATTTATTTAAGAAAATTAGTTCTTTAGCTACATAGTGCTAATATTTGATACTTTAAATTAATAATCAAACTTAAATTTTGGAGGGCAATGATTAATATATAGAAAGGGTGATTGCTTATCTTTGGAGGGTGTAATGGTTGAGAAAGTTAGGAGATTGATAAGTGGGAATGGATAAAAAGTTGCGTTTAGGAGGAGAGAGGCAAATAGGGAGGCACATGGTGTTGCCTCTTTTGCTTTAACTGGGAGTGGGTTGCATGTGTGGAAATGGGGATGCTCCGTTGTGGATTTAGGAGATTGTAAGATCTGATAATGTACACCTTGTAATTCTGAACTTGTTTCTTAGAATGACAAATGAAGGATTATTGGTTAAAAAAAACAAGTCCTACATTAATTTCAGCAGAATTTGCATTTAATTTCTTACACCAAGACATATGTAATATCTTGCCTTGACAGCTAAAAACCGCAAATCCTATAGCAACCCTACCAAATCTCCATGCAGCATCAAAATTAATTTTAACAGCACCAATAGGAAGAGGTTGCCATCTAGACGAGATAGCTAGGCACCATTATGCTCTCATCGTCTTCTTGTTCAACAACTCTATGATCACTTTTCTAGAGAATTCTATTGATAACTTCTTAATCCAACATTGGGTGGGTTTATACGTAAATAATTATGTATTGTTGGCTATCATATAAGATTAAGCTTGTTTTAAAAATGTTACGATAACATTTAAGTAATTTGAATTTTAATGTATCTAATAGAGTATAGGCCTTTAATGTGTAAGGACCTAAAGATAATTTTTATTTTAATGGTAGGCTAAAATAAAAATATAATTATTATCCAAATATATAGTGATTATGGTCCTCACATCATACATTGAGTTATATTCATCACTTTTAAAACAAAGAGAAAGTTAAAGCATTCTCTAAAGAAAATGTGTAATATTGAAGACAAATAACTCTACTACAAAATCAATTAGTAGCTTTGTATTTAATTATGCTTCCTAATAATTGTATTTGATTATTAATAATCTGACATGAATATTCTTTATATATGTTGTATATACTTTCATATATATGTTCTTTAATAATCTGACATAAATGTATATAAAGATATACTTGCCTAATTGTCAATGATCATATTAAATAAATTGGACTTATTGTATGATATAACCTTTTTTTTATATATAGAATTTTATATTTAAATCCTAGAGAAAAAAAATAAATAAATATATATATATATATTATATATATATATTTTTTTTTTTTACAATATAAATAAAAATATGTTTTTTGACGTTATAAAAAAATGAATATATATTTTTACTAAGAAATTAAAAGTAAAATTAGTTAAATAATTGAGTAATTTATTAAATTTCATCTCCATTGTCTCCACCAAGGACTAAGAATATCACATCTTATTGCTCAATAACTTTGTTTTCTTGATAGCCAAGAGGACACTTAATATTATCAAATTAAGTAAACAAATATGCTCAAAACCTTATTTTTAGACAAAGAATTGTTAATATTAATCTTCCAAATTAAGACCTTGTGCCTTTCATGTAAGTTTAGCGTTTCATAATTTCTTCAAAAAACCATGATAACCAAATAAGCACCTTGATTTTGTTATAAGCATCTTTAACTGTAAAATTGAAGTAGCCAGAATCATATATACCGTTGAATTAAATCAGTATTATTGGGTTTAGGGGAGTTAATAGTCATTATGTAGAGAGCTATGTTAGCTCCAAACACTTGTATGAACCTTCCGACATATATCCCATTTATTGTGATCATGAATTTGCCTTCATCCCATCTTTTGTGATCATGATTTAGCCTTAAATCTGAAATAAAATTTAGGGATCCAAGGATCAGTCCACGTACTGAAACTAGTACAATCACCAATCTTCCAAATCATACCTTTCAAAATAGGTTATCTATTCCATAAATGACCCTTCTAAATATAAGAATATGAATGTCTTTTACTTTTAAATTCGTAGTATTATTATGATAATTATTTTTCGACAAATATTTTTTTGAATAAACTCGCAAGCTATTTATGAGCTAAATGAGTTGGCATTTTTTCAACTAATTAATTGATTGGATGAAATTTAAATGCATTGGAGTAATTTGAACAGCTTATTTCACACTACTAGGCATACCAAAACAAACTTGGAAATTTTTGAAGAGAGAATTTGTTGTTTTGTTAAAACTAAAGGGTACGGATTGGAAAATAAGGATGGATATATAAGGGCCAAAAAAAAAATGAAGGAAAATTCAAGCCCTATTATAGCATTTTATATAGTTGCATTAAGATCATTAGACAATAAGTCAATTTTATGAGTTTGAACTCAATATGGAAACTTGATGGTGACCATACATATCTGATTGCCTTCACCACATCCACAAGAATGGTTCAATTAATCTTAATTCTTTGGCTTTCTGAAAATTTAATTTCAATGTCAAATCTTCAACATGACTTGTAGCAATTTGTTGTCGGGGCTTGTCATCAATCATCCTTTCCATTAGGCCATTACAAATCATCATTCTGGAATATCACCAACTGTCAACAGATCATTTTTAGTTTGTCAATTTTCCACCAACAGTCAACACCTTCATATCTATTAAATAGAAGGAAAAAAAATTACATAAAAGATATTAAATTTAGTTTAATTTTTTTAACTTTATTTTTTTTTCAAATAATTTTTTTCATCTAATTAATAGATGTTTCATATTGGAATGTGTAACGGATTCATGAATAAGAAGCAAAATTATTTGACGTAAAAAAAATATATATATATAGTTTTTAGTTGAAAGAACAAAATAAAAAATTGATAATTTGGAACAAAAGATGCTTTCAAAAAATAATATTAGAAGTTCATCATTTAATGATTTGATTGATATTGGATTTTCTAAATAAACACTTCATATGGCTCTTAGTGAATGCAGTCACCATCGTATTCATGCTCGAGTTGAAATCGCGTCTGAATGCATGTGTAATAATTCAAATCAAGATATTATTTCATGAGATTTACACAATAAAATTCATTTCCTTTTTTTAGGAACTATAAAATTACATCATAACATCATAGTAATAGGTAAAAGTATTATTTATTGATTTGGTATAATAATTTAGATAAATAGCATGCCATTAATACGAAAGAAAGATAACTAAAAAAAAAAAAATTGGGCTCATTTTTTTAATTTATAATTTTTGAAAATTATAATTCTAAATTTTTATGGTATGAATCAATATATTATTATTAATTCAAAATTAATGTATAATTTTTCTAATATCTGATATATATATATATATTTTAGGAATCGGATCCTTTACTTAAGTACTATACTCGCCTTTAAATCTTAGCCATTTATCAATTTAGAACACAAAAAATGATTGGCATATCCAAAACTGAAATTGTCCACAAAAAATGTTGCTTTTTGAGGCTTGATATACTTAGCTAGCTATCAAGCTAGGCATTATTTTTAAGATCAAAATTAGTATTTGATGCATCTACTCTTGTCAGGACTCGCATACAGCTACTGTAACTTGTAACCAATCGTACGCATTCATTCTCCTATTTAATCTTGAATATATACTTGGGTGCCGTGCCATACAAATTTTTTATATTAAATAATTTATATTATTTAACATCTTAAACTATAAATAATAATATATATTATATTAACTAAAAAAAAAATGACAAATTATGAATAAATTTTATTATTTTAATAAATTTTTTATTAATTAATTAAAATGCAATTAAATACGAATTTTTAACAATAATAAAAATAAAAAACAATGATAAGAGTAAAATTTAACATGAATTTTAAAAAAAATATAAACATTTATAATATTCAAACATAATTTTATTTTATAATAGATTTTATATTAACTATAAAAATAGTAACGATATAGCGTGAGTCATGTAATTAGTGTATATGTGCCTATTTGTAATAAAATTTTAGGTTGTACATAGTTCTATTTTATTTAAGACTCTTGTATTTTATTTTCTATATATACCTCTATTTGTGAGGTAATAATACAACAAGAAATAATTTTCATTCACATTATATTTGACTTGGTATCAAAGCAAGGTTCGTAAAGTTTTTTTTCATCTTCTGTCATTGTCGCTGTCACTTGTCAGTGCAGCTGCCACTTGTCAGCACCGCCTGTCCAGCGCCGCCACTACGCCGCGCCAGTCTCTCCTGTGCGCGGCTCAGTCTCCGTCACACTCTGTCTGTCCGCCAGTTCACCGCCTCCAGCACTCTCTTCCTATTAGTCAGCGTGGCTTGTTCGCCGCCAGTCGCACCTGTTTGCCTCTCGCGCCACCTCTAACGCCGCTCCTGCTTCAGATCTACCACACGCCGCTTGTCGCACCTGCATGTCCCTCGCGCGGCCTCTCAAGCAGCGCTTGCTCAAGATCTGCCTCGCGCCGCCTGTCGCACCTATTTGTCCCTCACGCGGCCTCTCACACAGCGCCTGCTTCAGATCTGCCTCGAGCCGCCTGTCGCACCTGTCTATCCCTCGCGCTGTCTCTCACGCCGCTCCTGCTTCAAATTTGCCTCGCGTCGCTTGTCGCACCTGTTTGTCCCTCGCGCTGCCTCTTATGCCGAGCCTACTCCAAATCTGCCTCACCCCGCCTGTTCCCCCCCTGCTTCGGCCGCTGAGCCCGCCGACTCCAGATCTGCCGCCAGTCCTCTTCTCTCCCAAACTCCTTTCAAACCCTAGCCCAAACTCCCTCAAACCCTAGCCTAAACAACCCATCAGCCTAAACTCCTCTCAAACCCTAGCCCACAATCCATCAGCCCTAAGCCCATAACCCATCAGCCCATATTTATCTACATTTAGAAGGAAAGTCTTAATCAGGCATATGTTGAATTATCTAGTCTAGCCATTCAAGCCAAATCAAAGGCACCTTTTCTCCAGTAGTAGAGTTCAATTCCACTACATCAGCAAGGACCTCTACTAGGCTTTGCCAATCGTCCTCGTCCTCATTGCTCTTATTGCAATGAAGCAGGGTATATCTGAGAGACTTGCTGGAAATTGAACCCGCACCTGAGACCTAAAAGGCCAAATTATCGTCCTAGAGCGAAAGCAGCTACAGTACAAGTAGTACAAGAACCAGATTTCTATAGAATGACTGGACAGGATCATCATGTGACATGTGGAGGTACCCCTATAGCTTCAATAGCTGGTCGTGGTAAGATTGGTATGACATTAAATATTTCTCACTTTGTTGGATCTAATACTTAGATTATTGATTCTGGTGCATCTGATCATATGACTTATGATAAATCTTATTTTACTGAGTTATCTTCCCCACCAGTGTCTTATGTTACGAATGATAACGGTGAGGCTTTTCCTATCTTAGAAAAGGGGTCAGTCCGTATCGCTCTAACTTTACAGCTCCAAAATGTTTTATATGTGCCCGACTTATCTCATCACTTAATATCTGTCCCACAGTTGAATACTGAGTCTAAATGTTCTGTAACGTTTTATCCTATGTATGTAATTTTTTAGGATCTTCTTACCAGAGAAATAATTGGTCGAGGGTATCTGAGGGGTAGATTGTTTCGTCTGGATCAGAACTGCGCAGGGGAGAAACCAGAAGCACAGTCCCGCACCACATTGACTTCAAGCTCTGACAAGCTAAGTGAAATTTGGTTATGGCATCGTCGCTTAGGGCATCCGTCTTTTAGTCTTATGAAAAAATCTATGCCTACTTTGTTTATTGGTGTTAGTGAGTCTATTTTACATTGTGAGACATGTGTTTTGGCCAAAAGTCATCGTATTACTTATTCCCCTAGTATTTCTAATAACAGTGCTATTCCTTTTGAATTAATTAATTCTGATGTTTGGGGACCATGTAGAGAGCCCACCATATTGAGTATGAGGTATTTTGTATCATTTATTGATGATTGTACAAGATTGTCATGTGTTTCTCTTCTTAGAACCAAAGATGAAGTTTTTTCAGCCTTTCAAAATTTTCGTAGTTATGTGCAAACACAATACAATAGCACCGTTAGAGTCCTACGTTCTGACAATGGAGGAGAATATGTTAATCGTATTTTTCAAGATTTTTTCAAAACACATGAGATTGTTCACCAAACTACTTGCCCACAAACACCAGAATAAAATGGGGTGTCTCAAAAAAAAATCGTCAATTTACTTGATATGACTCGTGCACTCTTATTTAGTGCTCATATGCCAAAATACCTTTTGGGGTGATGCTGTACAAGCTTCCGCCCATCTCATCAATCGTCTTCCATCTAGTGTCCTTCACCGAAAAATCCCATTCGAGGTTCTCGCATCTCATGTATCCTTGTCATCATTTCATAATCTTCCTGCCCATGTATTTGGTTGTGTTGTTTTTGTACATGTTCCTAAAAATTTGAGTTCTAAGTTCGATGCCCGGATAATTAAATGTGTGTTTGTTGGTTATGGAGGTTACCAGAAAGGGTGCAAGTGCTTCCATCCACCGACCAAGAAGTATTATGTCACTATGAATGTTACCTTCTTTGAGGACATGAGTTATTTTTCCTCACCTGATACTGCTCGTCAGGGAAAGAATTCATATTTTGAAGAGCTGTATCATAGTGAGGGGGAGGAATCAGAAGAATCACCTACTGATATTTTGATGAGTCTAGTTGAGATTCTTAACCCATTGAATCCAGTAGTGGAAGAAGCAGATGCTCCAAGTATCCAAGCACCAGTTCTGACCACTGAAAATGAAGATATTGTTGTTCCCTCAGGCATCACTCATACCCTTGATCAACAGCTCCCTGGTACTAAAGGTCACTCATCTGAGGTATGTATACCTACTGATACTAATAGCATTGAGTCTAGTGTTTGACAGTATGTGCTACCAAATAGGTCTACTCGAGGTCAACCACCCAAAAGATATGAACCAAATATCCAGTAGCCAACTACATGTCTACTAAAAAATTCTCTAAGCCATATGAATCATTTTTAAATCAAATATCTGCTGTATCAGTACCTAACAAAGTGCAGGATGTATTAGGAGACCCAAAATGGAAGAAGGCAATGGAGGAAAAGATGGAGGCATTATAGAAGAACAATACTTGGCAACTTGTGCCTCCATCACAAGGCAAGAAGGCAGTTAGTTGTCGATGGGTGTTTACTGTGAAACATAATGCTGATGGATCTGTGAATCGGTATAAAGCCCGCCTTGTAGTAAAAGGCTTCACTCAGACGTATGGTGTAGACTACGATGAGACTTTTGCTCCGGTTGCCAAAATGAATACTATTCGAGTTCTGCTTTCGCTTGCCGCAAGTTTAAACTGGCCACTTCGACAGTTTGATGTCAAGAATGCGTTCCTTCATAGAGAGTTAGTCGAAGAGGTATACATGAGTCTTCCACCTGGGCATGTAGCTGCTTCTCCTGGTAATTTTGTATGCAAATTAAGGAAGTCTTTATATGGTCTCAAGCAATCCCCTCGAGCTTAGTTTGGAAGGTTTTCACAGTTCATGCAGAAAGTTGGTTACAGACAAAGTAATTCAGACCACATGCTATTTCTCAAACATCAACAAAGGAAGGTAACAGCTCTAATTATTTATGTTGATGATATGGTAATTACTGGAGATGATGTTGTTGAGATGGATAAATTACAGAGACAACTAGCCTTTGAGTTTGAGATGAAGGATTTGGGTGAACTGAAGTACTTCTTAGGAATTGAGGTAGCTAAGGGGAGAGAAGGAATTTTTCTATTTTAGAGAAAGTACATTCTTGACTTACTAACTAAAACAGGTATGTTAGATTGTAAACCTATTGACACTCCTATTGAGCAAAATTATTGTCTAGCAGAGTATCCAAATCAAGTACCAACTGATCGAGCTCGCTATCAGAGGTTGGTTGAGAGCCTAATTTATTTGGCACATACTATACCAAATGTCGCATATGCAGTAAGTGTGGTAAGTCAGTTCATGCATAACCCGAGTGAGAGTCACATGGATGCAGTTGTGAGAATTTTAAGGTACTTAAAATCAGCTCCAAGGAGAGGAGTAATGTTCACTAAACACAACAATCATCTTAAAGTTTGTGGTTTCACAGATGCAGATTGGGCAGGAAGTATTATAGATAGAAGGTCGACATCGGGTTACTTTACCTTTGTGGGAGGTAATTTGGTTACATGAAAAAGTAAGAAGCAGAAAATTGTGGCGCAGTCTAGTACTGAGGCTAAGTATAGAGGTATGACTCATGGTATTTGTGAATTGCTGTGGATAAAAATTTTATTGTTTGATTTGGGTTTCGAACTCAAAAATACTATGGAGTTGTATTGCGACAGTCGGACAGCCATTGACATATTACAAAACCCAGTACAGCATGATCGCCCTAAGCATGTGGAGGTTGATCATCATTTTATAAAAGAGAAGCTAGATGCCAAACTCATTAGCTTTCCTTTTGTTCCCACTGAAAAGCAACTTGCAAATGTGCTTACCAAAGGAGTTTCCAAGAAGGCATTTTATGACTCACTAAGCAAGTTGGGCATGGTTGATATGTATGCGCCAACTTGAGGGGGAGTGTTAGCGTGAGTTATGTAATTAGTGTATATGTGCCTATCTGTAATAGAATTCTAGGTTGTACATAGTTCTATTTTATTTAAAACTCTTATATTTTATTTTATATATATACCTCTATTTGTGAGGTAATAATACAACAAGAAATAATTTACATTCACATTATATTTGACTAAAGAAACTTCCACCAAATCGATTGGTCAAAACTAGGGAAGAACCATGTAGATCAGGCACGAAAAAAGCGAAAAAATTGCTCAAAATAACAGTAAAATAAACCAAGCAATACAAAGCCAAGACTCTATGTCGTCGATTTTAAGAAGCCGCCATAGAAAAAAGAAAAGAAAAGCTAAAAAAATCAACAAAAAAGATATACAAAAAAGGTTGAGGAACAAAACGTAGGTGACGGCTCAATGGCTTGCCATCGGCCAAAGCAATTAAAAAGATTCTTAAATCCTAAACGACTTAGAGAGAGGCAAGATGGAAAATTTTTTTGTTAACATTATATATAATCTACGTTGTAAGTTTGAATATATATATATATACACATATGTGCATATATATAATATATATATATATGTGTGTGTGTGTGTGTGGGTTTGTGTGTATGTATACAAGTCAAGAACACATGTGTTGCACATATAAAGAACAATTTTTTTTTTTCTTTAAATGATTTATACATCATATTTGAAACATATGCTACATACATTTTATGTTAAAATAGAAAATATAAGCAAATTTTTTTGCAAATATAAGCAAATTTTTTTTCATTTGATAATAAAATAATTTGTGTTATTTTAGGAAGACAAAAAATAATCATGCACTAATAATATGTATGTTGTACATATATATATATGATACATGTTTGTAAATTCGAAATACAACTATTCTTCCTTGAATTATAGAGGAACTCTTCTTCAATTATAATTAGCAACAATTTTATTTAATCTAATGATATTAGTGAAGTAAACTCATGTTATTTATCCATATAGTCCTTAATAATACTTTATTGACTAATTTGACTCCTTTATGTTATTTTTTTAATCAAAGGTTACTGCATTTCTTTATGTTATTATTGTTTAAAGATTTTTCATATTGATTTCTGATTAGTCTTACAAATATTTGAAGAAAAAAGTCTTAAATTTTTTCTTAAAACAAGTTTTAGAAATCAAACTTCTTAACCTTTTAAAATTCTTAAGATTTGATAAAATAAATAATGGCATTTATCATAAGATGAGAGTAGTGAGATATACATGTGTAATTAAACTAATTTTTTTATTTAAGATAATTAAATTCCTTATGATCTTAGAATTCTTTTTAATGGGCTAGACTCACTTTTTCTCTCCAAATTGAAGATAAAATATGAAGGGTAAAATATTATTATTATCTTAAATATTAAGAATATTTTTGTCAAAAAAAAAACACTCAAGTTATGATTTATATATATATATTAAATGGCAGTCTAAATTCATTACATTTAATGAAAGTGTACTTAGATCTATATTTCATTAATATTTTAAAATATTAACCATCAAATTATAAATTTTGTTATAAATTAAGGATCAAATTTTGTGTATATTGGATACTTGAGATTAAATAAATTAGGGCTCGTTTGATTTTCATTTCAATTTTTAATTATCAATTTTAATTTTTAATTTCTAAATTTTAAAATTTAGTTTTAAAATTCAAGAAAAGTAATTTTTTGAAATTTCTATTATTTTATTTCATAATACTAAAATTAATAATCTAACCATACTCAGCACCTTACTCAAAATCATTTAAGAGCCAAAATTAAATGAAAATTTATCTAAACTAATTTTGAATTTGAATTTCAAACTTAGAAAGTTGAAAATTAAGAATTAGAAATTGTTTAGTAAACAAGTATATCTAATTTCAATTTTTATTTTTCAAAATTAAAATTAGAAATTAGTTATCAAATAAATTTTTTTTTTTTTTTTTAATTTAAAATTGAAAATTTAATTTCAAAACTAAGAAAGTAGAAATTAAAGCTCAAATGGTTATCAATCATGACCTTAAAAGTCAAATATATCATTCAAAACATAATGTTGTTTTTTCTTTTTTTGATAAAGAATAATGTCTCATTAATCATAAAACTTTAAAGATACACAATTTAAAACTTTTTTTTTTTTTTGGAGAAATCACTTAATTTGTCGTATTTTGCTAGAGTTTTAATAACTTTTATACTTTTAAACACATGTACAAAAAATAATTATAAATATGTGTTAAAAAATAATGAAATTTGTCAAAAATTAAATCACCCCTAAAAAAAGATCGTTTCATGCAATATTCTGTAAATAAATAAAGGTCGAATTTTATGTATATTTGGTGGGATGCACTGATCTTCTGTAAGGTAACTCAATTGGGCTTCACAAGTGCTCTGTTATTGTATTTGAATAAAGTAGAAACATACGAGATACAGATAAGATAGTGGTGGGGAATTTCAGATATACATGTCTGCACATTAGATTTAAATAAAATCTCTAGCTACAACTATAGTTTCTTTTTCGCCCAATGGTATGAAAATAACAAGGTGTATATTGAATCCTAACCGTATAGCTGAAATTGTCCAATTTTATAATAGACATGGCATGGCCACTCCAGCGACACTAATAGTGCTCTCTTGAAGGCTCATGAAGAAAAATGACTTTTATATCAATTTTAGATATGTTTACATACTATTATATAATTGGTCCAATAGTAAGTGAATATATAGCTACTTCAACATCATACAATTGAAACTCCCAATCAATATATATAATACTGACACTTCATTTATGCACATTGCTACTCATGAAAGGGATCATTTTTGTTGTTGTTGTTGTTGTTGACTTTCATAATATCTTCACGTTTTCAAGTAGATGCGGGACAAGATTAAAAAATAAGTGGTTTTATTTATTTAAGTATAATAGTTACTAGAAATACAAAGTCGTAAGTTTTGTTGAGTATTTTAAAGTCCCACATCGATTTTGTATTAACATTTTAAGGGATTCTTGTCCTATGTACAAGCAAGCTCATTTAAAGTAAGGATGGCAAAACAATATACTATTTTGGAGCTCTACAGATATTTGCTTCATATAATCCACTTCGAATCGGATTAAAATGGATCATTTTTTATCGAGTCGGATCATAATCCACGTATAAAATCAACGGATCAAATCGAATCGAATTGAGACAGATCGATCCATGGATTGAGCCAAAACTAATTATTTTTAAAATTATAATTTTAATACTAAAAAAGTCACACATTCTAAAAATACTTCCCAAATTTTTATAATTATTTATTTAGAAAAATTTATAATATTATTATTTTATAATTTTAGATGATATCAAGTTAATAATGTTAATTTTTTATTACAAAAGTATTTTTTTATTTATCAATTATAATACTAATGAAAAAGTTAAATATATATTAATTATAATTAAATAATAAATATTTTTTAACAAATCTATAATTTTCTTTTATTTATATTTATATTTATCAATTTAAAATACATAATATATCATATTAAATAATGTATTATAAAAAAATGGAAAGAAAAAATTGGAACAATTCGGATCAGATCGAATCATGAATATTCATATGTTCTACGGATCAATAACGGATCTGATCCATGGATCATAACATATCAAATCAAACTAAATTTTTTAAACAACAGATCAGATCGAATCATCAGCAGATCAGATCGAATCCGATCCATTGTTATTCCTAATTTCAAGTAATAAGAATTCTTGCAAAGAATCCACTTCTAGATATTAATTAAGTTATATTCTCTATTTCTTCTATTATTTCTAATATTTTAAAGATAAATAATAATAATTCTTCACTCTTTCTTTTGAAAGTTAGAATTGAGGTACTTTTCGTAATAGAGTGGAATATCTTTAATCTAGTAATCTAGTCCTAATTTAGAAGCTTGACTATAGAAAAATATAATATAATTATGTTAGAGTGCTTGTCGCTTGTCATAGTTTTATTAAGACCTTTTGCCAAAAAGTGAGGCTAGTTTAAGCTTTGTTTACGGGATTTTGTTTAAAATGGGCAAATCTTATATAATAGTTTAAAAAAAGGCTCATTTAGATTTTAGTGTAAAAATGGGCAATTTTTGACTTTAAACTTGAAACTTCTAAGTTAGCAGGTCTTCCTCTTTCTCTTCTTTACTCTTCTCTCCTCTTTTCTCTTCGTCTTTCTCTTTCTCAATTCTCTCTTCGTCTTCCTCTTTTTCTTCCTCAATTCTCTCTTCGTCTTCCTCTTTAATATGATATTTAATTTCATTTCCAAATATTAAGGAATCAGAAAATACCAAGATATAACAAATAGGAGAGAAAATAGCAGAAAGTGGTAGTCCGTGTACATACAAAGATGAATGAAGAACTAGAAATAGAGTTTTCTGATCAGCAGCAGTAATAGTAGAACTTCAGCTGCAAATGGGTACATTTCAGGAACTTTTAGACACGTAAAAAAATAAAGCAGATTTCCTTCCTCAGCAAGAAAATTGAACTGAAAAGTATTTTTATTATTTTACAAAAATCCTAAAAGTTTTAATATGATATCTAGTTTCATTTTCAAATATTAAAAAATCAGAAAATACCAAAATATAACAAGATAACTGAGATATACCTCGGATATCCTTAGATATACCTTAGATATAACAAGATATACTGAGATATACCAAGATATAACAAGATATACCGCAGATATACCAAGATATACTGAGATATACCGAGATATACCTCAAATATACCTAGATATACCACAGATATACCAGATATACCACAGATATACTAGAGATATACCACAAATATACCAGATATAACAGAGATATACCACAGATATACCAGATATACCACAGATATACCAGATATACCACAGATATACCATAGATATACCAGATATACCACAGATATATCAGAGATATACTAGATATATCAGAGATATACCACAGATATACTAGAGATATACCACAGATATACTTCAGATATACCACAGATATACCAAATTATCAGAGATATACCACAGATATACCAGATATATTAGAGATATACCACAGATATAACAGAGATATACCACAGATATACCAGATATACCACAGATATACCATAGATATACCACAGATATACTACAGATATACCTCAGATATACCACAGATATACCATAGATATACCAGATATACCACAGATATATCAGAGATATACCACAGATATATAAGATATACCACAGATATACTAAAGATATACCACAGATATACCACAGATATACCTCAGATATACCACAGATAACTTGAAGAATATGATGAATAGTACAATGCTGGTTAAATTTGATTATCACAAACTTGTGCAAGAATGCTCACGTGTTCTCTGATTGTTATCAGACTATAATTGGCTGAAATTAGTTTGTTATTTTTCTGTTAGTTACAACCAATTTGTTATTTCTTTGTTAACATTCAAATGTAGTGTTGTTTGTTTCCTTTCCCGCGTTAATTCTTTTCCCATGATAGTAACTGAGCTGGCATGAGTGTGTAAGCCAACTCAGCTTATAAATAAACAAGAAAAATGCATAAGAAATAATAAGAAAGAAGAAAAGAAAATTCAGTTACAAAAGTTGCAGAGTGTTGAGTATTTTCAGTTTATGAATTTTGCTTTCTTTAGATTAAAATTAAAGCAAAATCTTAGAAGAATGTGAAGAAAGAGGAAGAGAAAAAGGAAGAAGATAAAGATGAAGAAAGAAGAAGATGAAAAAAGAAGAAGATGAAGAAAATGAAGAAAAAGGAAGAGGAAGAAGATGAAGAAAGAGAAAGATGGAGAAGACGAAGAAAAAGAAAGAGCTTACTGGCAACTTGTTGAGGAAAGGAAAAATTGCATTTTTTTAAAATTTAACATAAAATGACCTTTTTTCAAACTATAATATAGAATTAGCCTATTTTAGATAAAATCCCTTTGTTCACTCCTTTATTTTCTGCGTCAGAAGTTATTCCTAAAGCTCTATAACGTAATGAAACATTAAGATTAGATTAGAGGAGCACAATAGTCTGAACGGTTGATCACCACTTACTAGGATTTTCTAGAACTGAATAAATTAATATCCATCAATAATAATAATATAAAACATCTATCCTTAAAAGAATTAGTTGAGTACATACAGAAAAAATCCAAGTACATATTCTCAAGATACATGAACTCAATTATTTTAAAACTAAACTGATCCACAATTAGCCTAAAAAGCCTAGGAAATATACTCTCATAAGTATTGAACCCAAATGACCAAGCTCTACCACTGTTGTTGCAGGGCTTATAATCAGAGAAGCCCAAACTGTGGTAGGCGAGTACAAAAACTTGTTACAAGACCTATCTTATCTTAAAGACCAAATGATCAAGCATACAACTTTTGACCAAACTGAGTAGTCCTATAAAGATTTATTTCACTAATTTTGATCCCAACTTTTGAATTTAACAAATTTGGAATTTTTTTTTTTTTTTTTTTTTCAATTTCTCCAATTTCAATATTTTTATAGGTGCAAAGTGAAGAAATTCAATTATCATATTGAAAAATCAGGAAAAAATATTACCCAAATTAGTTAAATTTATTTTTAGGGACTAACTCCATCAAGTCAAAAAATATATATATAGTACTAAATTGAATACGTTTTAGGTCATTCATGCTTAGAGGTGGGCCAACCGATTTCTAGTAGAGTCGCAAAGGTTATCCATCTCTTAAAAAATTATTGGTTCAAGACACAATGTTGAAGTCACCTGCTGAGATAAATCCATAGTAAAAATGTAACCCTCAACTAGACAATACATGCAATGTCCATCTAGCTAATAGATGAGATGCTACATTAATCTTACTAGGAATCCATCTAGCATAAATTATATTGAATTTAATGAGAAATAACTTTGCTCAAAAGTGAAAAAAGAGAGAGATCATTTAACATATTAGTGAAATTTTTGAGTTGGTAATAATCAAATTCAAAACCTGGTTTTGATATCATGTTAGTGGAGAACAGCAACCAATTCTTACAACAATAAAAAAAACTCAAGTTGTTAGAAAGTGTAAGAAATAAGTAGTAAACAAACAAGAAAATACACTAAGTCTACAAATTGAGAATATCAAAATTACATGAAATGATAAACTATAAAATACAACAATGAAATAATATCAAATAAAATGAAAGGAGAATCAAGCTTGTGTAACATAGTGTCTTAAGATAAATTATTCCCCTCACACAAATGTTTGAGATTAAGGAAAAAATACATCAAAGGATACAATGATAGAAAATAATTTATAAATACCAACATACATTGCTATGGCAAAATGGTTTGTACTCAGTTTTTATTACACTGAACCTAGCTTTAGATTACAAATATTTATAGCAAAAGAAAAGATTTTGCTAAAGAAAAAAAGAATAAGAGTTTAAAACTGCTAAATTTTATGTGTTTTTTCCTCAGCTCTAGAGCCAAATATATAACATCCAAAATGTGGTTGCTGGAAACTAAAACTGCTGCAAATGAACATGCAACAACAACAGTTGAAACTGCTGAAGCAAATGTGTTTGTAACAGCTGAAATAACTCTCCAACAGTCATAAAAAATTTCAAAAGTTATTTTAATTATGAGAAGGAAAATAAAATTTATGTGTAGCAAACTGGACTGCGCAAGGCCCATTAGAATTAGACTAGACAATGGTATTCGTGGGATATGTGGGCTTGCGATTGGAGTTTTGAATATTTGGGCCTAATATTCGAGGATTTACACCCCATGTGCGAGCACGTAGAGATAATATTTTTGCAACACAAGCTACCTCTCATAAGAAATCAAATGTTATATAAAACATTTCATGTATTGTTAGTTTTTTCGAGTGATTTTTTTTTCTAATTTCAAATTTTAAAAAAATAAATAAAAAATAACTCTTCTATTATTTCGAACACCAACATGTAATGGTGTAACATTAATTGGACTATATTATAATTTTTATTAAATTATGAAACTAAATTTGCCTCATCCCATAGTTACATAATTACATAACTAATGTGCATATTTTATAATAATTATGAGATTTATCTAACTTTTTTCCCCATTTTTAATGTAAAATTGAAAGATATCCAAAATGTTTTAAAAGGGAAAAATAGCATATTTTAGAATAAATCGAATCCACTTGGTTAAGAATCTAGTTTTATTGTATTTTATAAAGAATATGTATTAACCAAATTTTTAATGTAGAGTTTAGTTACGTAGAAAGGAGAAGTTAAATAAGTTTTTAAGATTTTTACATATCAGTGTGAAAATTTCATATGAACTATAAGTGTGTATGGAATTTTCGAATGAGTATCTATCAACTATTGCGCGGAAATTAAGATTCGGAAGATGAACAATAAAAGCAGTAGTGTTCAAAAAACTAGAAAATTTTAAGTTATAAAATTTGTAAGTTGCAGCATTACCACAAGTTCAAGCCTTTAAGCATATACAATTTATACATAATTAAATTAATTTTAAAATATCATATATAAGTTATATATAATGGGTACATAGATACATATATCTTTTATATATAATTTGTACATAAAAGAGTGTATATTATATGTAACATAAATACTTATTATATAAAACTAAAATACTATTTTAAAATTAATTCAATTATATATATATATATATATATATATATATATATGCTGTTATGTCTCTTCAATATTTATTTTTCATTCATGTTTTTTAGGTGCTTAAATTAATAAAATATTTAATTTTAAAAATAAAATTTAATGATTAAATTAATTTAATCAAACATAATTGTTTTTCGATAATGAGTTTTTCAAGTAACACCAATGATATCTCTTAAAAATTTGTATGATTAAGCCTCAGTTCTCCTAAAATAAATTTCCGACAATTGTCGTTGCATTTTATTAATAATTGTAGTTAAAGTATTTAAACTCAAATATTTATTAATTTTGTTTTTTGAGAATCTAGTTCGCTGACATCGAAGAAATGACCACAAAGATGGATGATTATTTTTTTTGTTTTAAAGAATTTATTTTTATTATTTTCAACTGCATTTTACAAAAAAAAAAATTGTAAATAGCTGTTGAAACAATTTTGAAAAATAAAACGTTTAATTGCATAATATAATCTTCTTCATATATAAAATTTTATTTTTAATCATTTAAGAAAAAAGTTATTTTTATAATATAAATAAATGTGTTTTTTAGTTTTAGAAGAAAATGAATACATATATTTTTTTTATTAAAAAAGATTAAAAATAAAATTAATTGAATAATTAAGACATTTATGCACAAAAAAAAAAAAAAAACAAAAAAATGGAGTATTTGTTCTTTGATGTCACTTTGTCAAAAAGAATAAACTAAGTTACCAAAAAAAAAAAAAAGAACAACTAGTAACATTAAATTATTAATAGTGAATTTTTGCTCTAAATAGTTTCATTTTTTAGAAATTGATTAACATTTTTTAACTAATATTATTAAATTATTAAATAAAATACCCCAAGATCATCATTTAATAACTTTAATAAATGATGAGAATTCTATTAATAAAAAATAATAATTTTAATAGATTGAAAATAAGAACAAGTTCGGAGTTTCAACAATCATTGCCAATGGTGGTCGCTTAAGGGGATCTTGCTAAAGTTTTGGTGACCACCACTAAATTGACAAGATGTAAGGCTTTACATGGTCTAAAACATTATTTAATGCCTTATAGCCGTTCTAAAAAAATATTAAAAAATTATTTAATATAATATCTTTAAAATATATAATAATAAAATAGTACCTTTATTTTTAATTGAAAATTATATGAGTTGTTGATAGGAGGTGTTATTTTTTATTGTTATATATTTTATGGGTTATTAGTTTTATGATTTTTTCAAAATTATTTAAGGCCTTATACCGAACTTAAAAAATTATATAAGGCCTAAAATCCAGAGCATAAGTAATAGTGCATCACATATATTTTCTACAAATATATTTCCAACGACGATCGCCAAAACATAGAATGGTTTGCTAGATGTAAAGTTTATAGTCAACTACAATATATAAGACATTGCATTTAAAATATATGTAACAAGCTATATATAATT
>JARDWI010000251.1:0-41586 GCA_029378325.1 Elaeagnus macrophylla
GTATTGAACGATGCTTTCGTTATTCCCAGTAATACGGCTCGGTAACAAATCGCTTCCTCCAAAGCACGCCCCGTTCGTTCAGCTCGCAACAACCCAATGAGCTCTCCGGGCAAAAAAACATTAGACATTCCATCTTCTGAAACCAACACTTTTGATGTTATTTGACGTACAATAATTTCTATATGTCTATTCTGCAAGACTGCAACCAACTTATTAAACTAATTATTAAAACTTTACTGTACTTGTTTTAATTAAAGAGCCATGTAGATATGTTGAGTCTCAAGTGTATGAGTAAATTGTTTCCTCCTGTGTCCCAGATGAAGAATTGGGTTTTGGGGTGTCACATTCGAGCTAACACTGAGAACAGAAGAAGCAAAGTCGGATTGCCGGCTGCCTGCTTCAGCCCCCCTCGTAATAAATTCCTGGCTCCGCCCCTGATTACCATTACAATCATATCCAAGCAGAAATCACTAAAAACATAGACCAAGACATAGTGAGTGTTCTTTTGACGGAAATAACTAATTCTAATAACAGAGTTCAGAAGTCTACCAACCAATTCCATTCTAATGCTTTAACTCCACTAAGTGTCACTCATTCATGACGGGCTTATTCTCATTGGCCTTGGGACGCTGCTCCTTTGGTTTTTGATCTTCTACTTTTCAGGAAAAAAAAGGAAAAAATAAAGGCAAATATAATCAAGAATTAGTCATGAAAAACACTAATGGGGTACTAAAAAAGGAAAAAGAAAGTCTCTTAATTGTTTATGTTATATAAATATGAATAGATAAACTGATAAAACCATGAATTGTGTATACAAGTTTAATAAAAATATAAACAACAATAAGAAGAAACCTTGACTTCCTTCCATGGCCGAAGAGGAGGAGCTGAACAACTAGAGGGGCGCAGAATGGCTGGGGGAGCTCGCTGGCTGGCTGAATCGCAGACGGGGGGAGCTCACGGGACGGCAGGCGGCAAGCGACAGGCGGCGCACGCTTGGGTTCTCGACTTCTTAGGGTTCTGAATCAGAACTTCTAATTAATTGATATATATATATATATATATATATATATATATATATATATAATAATAATAATAATAATAATTTAAAATTATTTTAAAATTTCGGTTCGGTCTGGTTTGAAATTTCGAAAAATCAGACCAAACCGATAGTCAAACGGTTTGGAAAATATAAAACCAGACCGGACGTTTCAATTATTAAACTATCCGGTTCGGTCCGCTCCGGTTCGATTTTTCGATTTTTTTCAATTTGGTTCGGTTTTTGGACACCCCTAACGTCCATACATCAAAGTAGGTGAATTCTTTGAAGCCTTTGTTTTTTTTGTCTTTTTTCTTTCTTAATAAGTACATGTAAAATATTAATCTTATATTCTTTGTGAATTTTTTTAAAACATATGACATGAAGTTGATTCAATATGCCTTAACTAAGCACATCATTATCCCCCTTCAAAAAGGCAGGATTGCAAAGTTGGGAAATGTTAGAATCATGACTGTTTTTTTTTTTTTTTTTTAGGACACAAAGAGTTGTCAATTTTTTGATAAGTACACGATTGTTGATATACCTTTTTTTTAAAATTTTATCAAATTGGAGTGTTAGTGTATTTTTATAGACTTTTGTACTTTATTAGTTCTTTGTTTTTACAAAACGTGAAATTCAGTACATTTTTTTTAAATGGTATATCGTAAATCTCTAAATAGGACCGGCCCGAGCAATTGGAAGGCCCTAGGCGAGACTTATTATGAGGTATTTTTATATATTATATTTAATAATTTTTAATTAATTTTAATTTTTAATTATATATATTTAATAATTTAACTTATAAATATTAGAATATTGAAGAAAAAATACAATTGCAACAATAAATAAAGTTTCATCCATATTATCAAATATCAATTATGACAAAAAATATATTACTAACTCAATTAGTCATAAAACTTAATAAATTTTAAATGATGGATAAAATTTATACCATGGTCTATGGACACCGTAATATATTTTCTTTTTCATAATTTACATAACTAAAAAAATTAAAAACTAAAAATTTTTAAAATAAGTTTAAGAATTTGAACTCATTCACTTTGTACAAAAGATTATTTTTTAACATCTCAACTAATTACATATATTTTAAATAACAGGTAATTTTTTTAATATTTAATAAATTTAAATTAATAAAATATATAAGAGATAATAAAATATTTATTAATAGTTTGTCTATTTCTGTGTAAGAAGTAATCTTCCATGTAAGTCGATAAATTTATCATAATTTTATGTTTCAGCAAGTAATAATTACAAAATTTAAAAATAATCAATTTTATACATGAAAATATGCACACTCTTTATTTTAGATATATAATAATAAAAATTTATGATATAATTAGTGGAAAAATAATTAAAAATTATTTTAATTAATGGAATATAAAAATAATAATTATATAATAGATATAAAAATTAATTAAAATAAAGAAAGTATCTTAGTGGATTCAAGCTAAAGGAGAAACAAAAAAAAATTATTTATTAAGTTACACATTATATAAGATGATATAAACATTATTTAGATTAAATTATACTTAAAATTGTATCATATCATGTTTGTATTGTTTTTATTTGTGTTTGTATGTTAGATTTGTGTCATGCCATATATGTGTTTATGTATTGGTTTATATAAGAAACATCCTAAACAATTTTTAAAGTAATTTATTATAATAGTAAAAAAGAATAGGATCATAAATTTATAAAACACTTTATCACAATTCTAATCCAATTGTATTTTAGTGTCATAATAATCATTTTCATATTATATACATATTAGTCAAGATTATCACATCTATTCTTTAATAGAAATTGAAAGTTTTTAGTTACGAATCAAATATACCTAGAGAGGGGTGAATAGGTTATTTTTAATTTTAACAAATATTAATTATGTAACCTAATCACAACGGCCAGACATGTAATTGCGTATAAAGATAAAATGCGGAATAAAAAATAACACACGATATTTTTAGGTGGAAACAACCTAGGCCACTCCAATGACCTAAGAGGAAAACCACCAGTCCACCGGACCACCTAACTATCCACTATGAAAATCAATGTTCAATTACAACCATAGGTCCTAGAACTACCCTTCACAGATAGATCTCCCCTTTCTGTAATTTACTTACGAGCCGCCGCTCCTTTCATAGCCTCCACAAGCTAGGTGTCTGGATCCGGACCAACGTTCTGATCTACTTGAGTCCCACAAGATCAATCGAACCCGTCAACTTCGGTAACTTCGAGTCACACGAAATACAGAGCACGTCACCTGAAACGTTAGGACAAATAGCACAAGTGCAAAGTGTGTCCTAGAGTGGATTCAAACAATGAAAAACCCTAACTAGCAGATTCAACAACATATGATGTAAAAACAAATCAGCTAGTAAACTCTAGAACTATCATGCAATTCTAAATATCATGAAAGACAATTAGGCACGTGAATTATTCAAACATAACCACACAATATGTTTGAACAATTAAAAATAAGAAAGTACCTAAGGTTATAGATGAAGAGAATAAGATTTTTCTTTGAAAGCTTCAATAGATGTAGAAAATATTATTTCGGTGTGGGTTGAATGTTTTGCACAAACAAGTGTTGCTTATATAGAGTCCAGTTTGACTTGAAAGAGAATTAATAATAGAGTACAACTCTACTCATATCAGGATTTAACTTTGACAACAATTCTACTCATGTTATGATTTTGCTTTCACAACAATTCTACTCAAACAAGGACTCTTCTTTCACATCAATTCTATTCACAACAATTCTACTCATATAAGGATTCTACTTTCACAAGAATTCTATTCATACTAGAATTTTGTTTTCACAACAATTCTACTCATGTTAGGATTTTGCTTTCACAACAATTCTACTTAAACAAGGACTCTACTTTCACAACAATTCTATTCATACTAAGTGTAGTGCTCAATTGTGTGAGGATGTATGCATGAGAGAATATTTTACCTTTCATATGAGCATTGCAAGCTTTGTGACTCCATCATCATGTATCATCTGATTGAACGGTGAACAAGTGCTAGATTACAATTAAACATTTTGTTCACGAAAATTACCAATACAAATAAACCTTACAATCTTCCCCTTTGGCATTTGCGTGTGACAAAATCACTCTCTCACTACATAACACTCATAGCTAAAATATCATTACATCAATTACATCAGTGGAACTATCTATGATCTGGTGGACCATCTTCGCTTGATACTTGATACGCTCAGTCCACTAAAATTAGACAAACAAATAGCACACAAATTTGGCTTGAAAGCCTCATTGTTTATTAGTTCAGTGTATATAAAGGTGCGAATGAAATGTAGTGTATGTGCACAATTAATGAATCCAATATCTCCCCCTAAATCCAATCTCCATAGCAACATGAATCTTTCTCCCCCTTTTTGACATACGAAATTGACAAATCATGAAACAGTTAAGATGATATGGATCACTCTCCCCAAAGTTTAACAATTATCTTAGTGGGCTAAAAATGCATATGATCACATATGTATATATCCAAAGCATGTAGGAGGAATTGCATAAGTCAAAAGAAGAATAATGAAATATGTATGCAATGACTCCCCCTAAGTTCTATGACTCTCTAGACGTAAAACAAATTTAAAAGAAAACAAAAAATTAATTTTTTTTATTTTTATTTTTGACCACACAAAGCAATAAACTCATTTAAGACGAATAAGCATACAACCAATTGAAAAATTATTTTTGCTTAAATTTTGATCATTCATTGTATTAGCAATTAAAATAAATAGGTCACACAAGCACACTAACACATATAATGGCGTAGTAAAATTCACTTAAAGTAATATACAGTGTGAACTCCACTTGTATTTCAATAAATTCATTTATGACCAATTATAAGAGACTCAAAAGAAAATAATTTTATCTATCATGCTAAATTATAATTGAGTCTTCATTCGTACATAATAAAATATGTCTATCAAAAGGAGATTTCTTAATTTTTTTTAAACCTTTTTGCTCTTTCTTTTTATACATGTCAAATAAAATTTCTTAATTAAATTTTTATTTTTTTTATTTTTTTTTATTTATATTTTTTTAAACATGTACGAGCTATAAATCTAATATGATGACTTTCACACTAGTTATGAGGTAGCTCTCTCCGCTCACTACGGTAGCTGCACACATCATAGTAGGTAGCCCTCTCAATACTAGTTGTCTCCCTAAGATGAAATATTTTAAAAGATAAAAAATATAACTCAATATAATTTCGCACTCAATATTAGCTCAAGTCTTAGAGTCTTTCAAAATTAATCATATATTTCATCGATGACATACATGAGTGTTTAGTGAGTGTGTGAAAAAGTTCAGTCAATATTGTCATCACATGGGAATAATGTAAATATGTGCAGAATTTTGAATTGTAGCATTGAATATACAATGAGAATCAAAATAAGCTACAAAAGATAAGGTTGTATAAGTATAAGTATTATCTGAATCCAATACCTTGTAGTTTTTTTTTTTGAAAAATCTTAAAAAAATTCTAACAACAAAAATAAAATAAACCTATGAAAATACTCATCTAGGGTCATTTAAGCACTCAAATAAAAGTACCTAGGTGGACGAGCAATAATGGTCAAGTGACAAGAAACATGCAATCTTTTCTAACCCAAATTTTAATGAATTTTGACTTCTCTATGTCTTTGGGTTGAGATTTAATTGCCTTAGGTTTTAAACACATATTCTTAGACTCAGCTTTCCTATTTAAATTCATCCTTAATGAAGATGTCACATGCATGGTGGGATGATAATTATGAGCTCTATTGCTATAAGCATAAAGATAATTATTAGATTGAAGAGCATTCATCAAAAATCTACACTTAGGTCGAATATGGCCTTTTCTACCACAATGATGACAGATGGGCACAAACTTAACAGTTTTAGTTACTACAGTTGTAGTGGGTGTTTGTGTAAAATTAGTAGCAGTAGAAGTAGAGTTAGAAGACCTTACAAATGTAGTTTTTGAAGTGGAAGGTGTACAGCTTTCATCTAAGAATCCAAGGCCACGTGTATCACCAAAAGACTTACCAATTCTCAACATCTTGTCTAGTCGTTCAGCTCCAATAGTTAATCTCTTCACAGTTTCTTTTGATTCATCTAGTTCTTGCACAAGCTTTGAATTTTCCTGTTTGATACCTACAAGACTCAACCTCAACTTGTCAACATGCTCAGACAATTCAACTTTTTCTTTTTCTAAAACTGACAAATTAAGGTCTTGCGAATTGATTTGATCATTCAGCTTTGTTACAGTTATGAGAAGCTTATCTTTTTCTTTATTGCAGTTAATTAAATCAATAAATAATTCTTCAAAACTGTTTACATTAAATTTAGCAAGAATAGATTTACTTCCCTCATCATCTGAGTCAAGGTCTGACTCACTGGAGTATCCACCAACAGTTGCTGTAAAAGCTACGTAGTTAGAGTTAACATTTTCTGAACCACTAGCTTGGTCTTCATCACTTTCTGTGTCACTAAGGGTAGCATTGAAAGCTTTTCCTGTTTTCTTCTTCTTGTTGGCACACTCAGCTGCATAATGACCAAAACCATTGCATTCAAAACATTTAGATCCATTGGGTTTAGTTTTCTTACCTTCTGAACTCATTGGCACGAGTTCTCTTCCCTTACGATCTCTTGATTTTTCTTTAATCTGTAGATCCTTTCTGTTGAACATTTTCTTGAGTTTTCTAGCTAGGGTGAGTAGATCTTCATCTTCTATTACATCATCACCATCATCAGCATTGGTGGTTTTGAGAGCAATACCAATGTTCCTTTTGGGTGTTTGAAGGTTCATCTCAAATGTTTGAATTGAACCAACGAGTTCTTCAATTTTGATGGTGTCAATGTCTTTGCTTTCCTCTATTGCTGTAACCTTTGCTTGAAAGCGTTCTGGTAGTGAGCATAAGACTTTTCGAACTAACCTGCGTTCATCAATTTTATCTCTAAGATTTGAAGAAGAGTTAGCAATATCACATAAATTAGCATAAAACTCAGAAAACATTTCATCCTCCTCCATTCTAAGATTTTCAAACTTAGTAGCTAGCATGCAAAGTTTTGTTCGTTTAACTTGGGACGTGCCCTCATGGGAAACCTCTAAAGTGTCCCAAGCAGCCTTGGCAGTTTCAATATCAGAAATACATCGGAATTCATCCAGCGACATAGCACTAAAAATAGCATTGAGACCCTTTTGATTCCAACCACTACCAATTTTATCTTGAGTAGTCCAATCCATCCTAGGTTTAAGTGTGACCACATTATCCTTGGTAACCGTAGGTGGTTCGCAACCATAAAGCACAAAATTCCATACACTTTCATCTAAGGAACGTAAAAAGGCTCTCATACGAGCTTTCCAATATGGATAGTTAGAACCATCAAAGTATGGTGGACGGGTTGTAGAAGAACCCTCTCTCAAATGATCCATGACAAGGTCCTAGGCAACACTAAGTTTATCTAGTGACCCGCTCTGATACCAATTGAAAGTTTTTAGTTACGGATCAAATATATCTAGACAGGGGTGAATAGGTTATTTTCAATTTTAACAAATATTAATTATGTAACCTAATCACAATGGCCAGACATACAATCGCGTGTAAAGATAAAATGCGGAATAAAAAATAACACACGATATCTTTAGGTGGAAACAACCTAGGCCACTCCAATGACCTAAGAGGAAAACCACCGGTCCACCGGACCACCTAACTATCCACTATGAAAATCAATGTTCAATTACAACCATAGGTCCTAGAACTACCCTTCACAGATAGATCCCCCCTTTCTGAAATTTACTTACGAGCCGCCGCTCCTTTCATAGCCTCCACAAGCTAAGTGTCTGGATCCGGACCAACGTTCCGATCTACTTGAGTCCCACAAGATCAATCGAACCCATCAACTTCGGTAATTTCGAGTCACACGAAATACCGAGCACGTCACCTAAAACGTTAGGACAAATAGCACAAGTGCAAAGTGTGTCCTAGAGCGGATTCAAACAATGAAAAACCCTAACTAGCAGATTCAACAACATATGATGTAAAAACAAATCAGCTAGTAAACTCTAGAACTATCATGCAATTCTAAATATCATGAAAGACAATTAGGCACGTGAATTATTCAAACATAACCACACATATGTTTGAACAATTAAAAATAAGAAAGTGCCTAAGATTATAGATGAAGAGAATAAGATTTTTCTTTGAAAGCTTCAATAGATGTAGAAAATATTATTTCGGTGTGGGTTGAATGTTTTGCACAAACAAGTGTTGCTTATATAGAGTCCAGTTTGACTTGAAAGAGAATTAATAATAGAGTACAACTCTACTCATATCAGGATTTAGCTTTGACAACAATTCTACTCATGTTAGGATTTTGCTTTCACAACAATTCTACTCAAACAAGGACTCTTCTTTCACATCAATTCTATTCACAACAATTCTACTCATATAAGGATTCTACTTTCACAAGAATTCTATTCATACTAGAATTTTGTTTTCACAACAATTCTACTCATGTTAGGATTTTGCTTTCACAACAATTCTACTTAAACAAGGACTCTACTTTCACAACAATTCTATTCATACTAAGTGTAGTGCTCAATTGTGTGAGGATGTATGCATGAGAGAATATTTTACCTTTCATATGAGCATTGCAAGCTTTGTGACTCCATCATCATGTATCATCTGATTGAACGGTGAACAAGTGCTAGATTACAATTAAACATTTTGTTCACGAAAATTACCAATACAAATAAACCTTACAGAAATGAAATAAAAGAAAAAAATATTTTTATTTTTATATTTTATTAATTAAAAATATATATTCATTAGATTAGGCACTTTTTCAAATCGTAGCCCTAATTTTTCAAAATATGCATTTAAATTCAATTTTACAAAATAAAAAAAAAATCAACTTTTGTCACAAAGTTATGTGAATTTCAAGCCTTTCTGCGGCACAAAAACTTGTTTAACCTTAATGGCATTCCAAGAAGGAATCCCATCTTCCAAAGTGATAAGCTCCTTAACCAAAGAATCAGAGAGATTAGGAGAAATAATGGGTTTTAAAGGTTTATCTCTCTTGAGATCCAATTATCTTCCCAAATTTTGACTTCACCGTTAGCTCCCATAAAAATCACCATTTTTACAATACTTATGATGTAGTAAAGAAGCCAAAAGAGAATTAGGAGAAGTGAGAAGCTTCCACCCTAGTTTGCTTGGCCAAAAGAGCAGTAATATTTTTCAAAGCCACATCCTTGAAACCCAAACCACCATCCTTTTTGCTCCTTTTCATAAACTTCCAATTAACCCAATTAATTTTAGAGCGTTTATCAGTACCATCCCACTATGTTACTCCTATGGTGAAATGTAAGGACAAATCTTATATTAGTATTATTTTTACTTACAAATCTTATAATAGTCTCATAATTACTCATAAATTTTATATTAGTATCATGCTTAAATAATGTATGACAATACCTCTAACAGTTAGATGGTTTTGCTACAACAAGATTTTCCACTTATTTTACACTCTTATTTTAGTTGTCTACTTATCATTAAAAAAATAATTAATTGTTAATCAAATTCATCAATCTCACTATAAGTTGTTGTTCCATATATGATAAATAATATTTAAACACGTAAATAATTCTAAATTTTATTTATTATTATTATTATTATTATTTCTTTGTTATTGTCAGCTATTTCTTTATCACATTAATTCTTACCTCGTGTTAATTTATAATTTGTACATAGAACATTATACTAAATATATACTTAATTGATTCATAAATCATGATATCTAGAATATGAAAATATTTGTTAATTGTCATGTGACTTAATTTGATGGGTTATAAAATTATGTGTGAACTTTTAAATAAAAATCATGTGTTAATAAAGATCTTGTTCTTCACATGTGTTGCACACACTTCACCTTACTACTAATCTTGTTTTTGTTCATCAATTGTGTCATGAAAGTTTTCATTGAGTTTCACTCTCATACGTTCCTCATTAAGGACGTATCTTTGAAGAAGGTGCTCCTTCAAGGTCTACTTGATAAAGGACTCTACAAGCTCATGCAACATGAAGGTGCTGGTGCTTCTGGAGGTGCTCTGGATCATCATGTTCCTCCTGCAGCTTTCTTGGCTACATCGAGTGTATGGCATAATCGTTTGTCTCATTTTTCTAATCCAATTCTTCGTAGAATTTTTTCTACTTGCAATATAAATGTAATAAACTCTCTTAACGGTTAGTTTGTAACACTTGTGAACTTGCCAAGTCTTACAAGCAACCTTTCAGTGTGGGAACTCATGTGTCTGCTACTTTTCCTTTTGACCTTTTGTATATAGATATTTAGGGCCCCTCTCCCATTGCTTCTTTGAATGGTGAACACTCATTTTTCTTGGATTTATTTCTTACATTCTAAAGATGAAACCATGACTATTTTCTTGAAGTTCATGACTATGGTTGAACTTCAATTTAATGTCAAGATTAAATCTGTTTGGAGTGATGGATGAGGTGAATTTAAACCTCTCTTTTCTTTTCTTGAAAATCTTGAGGTGGTGTATAGGAGTATTTGTCCTCATACTTGTGAACATAATAAGAAAGTATAGACTAGACATAGAAGAGTTGTGGATGAGTTGTGGATGCTGGTCTTGCTCTTGTTGCTTTAATATGGGATATCTAAGGACTATTGGCCTTATGCTTTTAGGATATTTGTGTTTGTTTTAAATAGGGTGCCCTCTCGGGTTCTTTCTTACAAATTACCTTATTTTCTTCTAAACAATAGACTTTCTAACTATCATTTTACAAGGAGTTTGGTTGCTTATGTTTTCCTTGTCTTAGGATGCATGGACAACACAAGCTTGATGCAAAGTCCTTAGTTTGTGTTTTCTTGGGTTATGCACCTAGTCAACGTGGATATTTGTGTCTAGACAAAGTTTATAGCAAAATTTACACCAATAGGCATGTGGTGTTTGTTGAAAATGTGTTTCCTTGTTTGTCTTCTTCTGCCTCTCAACCTGTCATTTTTGTTTCACTTAATGAGTGTGTTTTAGGTCTCCTATTTCTGTACATTTGTCATCTATTTTTTTCTATTTCTAGGTTACCTGCTCTGGCGTCTACTTCTGCTTCTTTATTGTCTTATATGTCTTATGTTCCTAGGTCTTCCCAGTGGGTTCCTTGTCTTCACCTATTGGTTCTGTGCATAAGAATGCAGTGAGTGACACTAGCTTGTTTGTTCAACAAAAGGGTTTTGATTTGATCATCCTTCTTGTGTATATGGATGATATTGGTTTGACAAGTAACAAGTCATCATTACTGACTGTTTTCATTTCTCAGCTTAGCTTGGCTATTGCTCTTAAGGATATGGGTCTCTACACTATTTCTTAGGCATTTAGGTGTCTTGTTCAGCATCTAGTTTATTCTTGTCCCAATAGAAGTACATCAAGGGTGTTTTGAGTAGAGTTGGTATGTCTTATTGTAAAATACTTGTCACTCCCATGGTCTTAGGTGGTGTGTTAAGCAGATATGATGGTCAAGCTCTTGATGAGGAATCTATAATTATGTTTAGAAGTCTGGTAGGAGCACTTCAATATTGTTGCATTACAAGGCCAAAGTTGGCATTTTCAGTTAACAAGTTGTGCTAGTTTCTAAGTAAACCGTCAAACACATACTTATCGGCAACGAAGAGAGTGTTGTGGTATCTGCAGGATACTACAACTCTTGGTTTACATTTCATTCCTTCCACTTCTCTTAAGCTGATAGGGTACTCAGATGCAGACTGGGCAAGCTATAGAAATGATTGGCGTAGAGCGAGTGCATAATATGTGTTCATGGGAAACAACTTAGTGTCTTGGTCATGTGGGAAGTAGAAAGTGGGGGCAAGGTCTACAACAAAAGCCAAGTATATATAGGGCTCTAGCTTTCTTGTTTGTAGAATTAAAATGGATTAACTTCCTTCTTGGTGAGCTTGGTGCTGTGTTGAAACAAGCTCCCTTGGCTTACTATGACAAAGTGAGTGCCAAGTATCTTTGTGATAATCCATTCATGCATTATAGAACCAAGCATATTGACATTGATTGTAATTTTGTAAGAGAACAAGTTGTGAAGAAAAAATTGGTTGTTGAACATTGCTCTTCAAAACAACAATTGGTTAATTTGCTTACAAAGTCTCTTTGTAGGTCGAGGTTTGTTGATTTTAGAAGCAAACTCTTGGTGATTTAGCCACCTTGAGTTTGAGGGAGAGTGTTCAGCAAGTAGTTAGGTTGTTAAATTAGTGTTATATGTGTATTTATGTTAATGATGCTAAGGTGTAAATATGTAACTAGCTTATTGTATAAATACTCCTCCAACATATTAATTAAATCAACTTTTCCCTCCCTTTCTTACTATTAGTTTCTTATTGTAATCATACTTGTATGCGGTGGTAGATATAAAATTTCTATTTAAGAGGGACACTATATATATATTGAAAAATAATACTATGTACCTTTTTGATACTATTTATTTTTAATTCAAAAATTTACAATTTGTATTTCATTAATTTTAGTGAAAATACTTGCAAATTATTGAGTTTATAATAAGTTATTAAGTGTTTATATTATAACCTAAAATTTAAAATTCAAAAATGAGATAGTTATATTTTGTGTATATAATTTATCTATAATATCATATATATTGTACTTAAAATATTATTTGTAGACAATAGAGGTAGAACTTGTGCTTATCCTAAGCCTTGAACACATCCACCTTGCTTGTATGTCCAAATTATAAACCACAAGCTGCACCACTGTTTAATAAAAAAAAATGATCGTTTTAAATATATATAATTAAGAATGGTCGGGTTGATTTTAAATAATTCACAAAATATAAAGTCTAGACCGAATTAAAATGAACAAAAAAACTGTATCGGTCCGATTCAATTCAGTTCTATTCAGTTGTTTATTTGTCCATTACTCCTAATGTGATTGCATATTCATTAATTTAAAGTCTTAAACGAGATTTTGACGGGTTTATCCACTTTATTGCGAGGCTAAGGGAATAATTCCTTATCAGGAGTTCACATGTGAGGTAATGAAGATATTAAGGTAAGTAGTGTATTCGTCAATTAATTCTAATAAATATCTATGTTTTACTTAATATTTTTTTTTACATTTAATTTTATTAATTGATTTTTATTAACTAATAGCCTTTTAGACAACTGAAAAAATATATTGGGAGGCTATTATGTGATTCAGTTCATAAGAGAGCTACTAAAAATTCATCCTCGTCGTCAATTATTATGTGTGGTATATTTTTCAAACTTGTATAACTCTCTACTTTTTGTTATTTTATATATAAACATAATTTTACCTTTTATTCTTTTTAGCAATTTTGTTCTTAATTAACTCAATCTAATAATTAATATAATAGACCTATATATCTAACTTAAAAAAGGCTCATATATAAAAGAATTATGAAAATTCAAGTTCAAGTTTTAATTATTAATATATGAATAGTATAATTGGATGTTTGCCTAACTTTATGTACTATATCACTACAACAATATATACATTCAGGGACGGTTATTTTTTAAAAAAATCCAGTGAACCGTCCCTAAAAGTGGGATTTTGGGACGGTTGGGCGTAACTTTTCGTAAAAGACATTTAAGGACGGTTATTAACAGTCCCCAAAAGTGTTACCTTTCGGGACGGTTAATAACCGTCCCTAAATGTCCTTTATAGACATCCCCCACACCAGCTATCGCGATATTATTCTGAAAACCCTAAGGAAAGCATCCCCCCAGTGCCTCCACTGCCGCCCCCATGACGCAACCAGTCAACCTCCCAGCTGTCGCCGTCGTCCGTCGTCCGCGTACCAAGCAGCTCCTCTGTCCAAGCCACAGCGCCGTCGTCCGTCGTCTGCAGCAACGTGTACCAGGCAGCTCCTGTGTAACCATGGTGGCTGGAGGAAAATCAGTCACCACTTCTTACTATTCTCTACAAGACACACCCACTTGGGCAGTTGCTACTGTTTGCTTCGTTTTCATCTCCCTTTCCATTTTCATTGAATACTTAATTCATCTCATTTGCAGCGTAATAACCAATCACCACCAAATTTGAATTATAATATGTACTTTATCATTATTTATATAACAGTACCCTTTTGATTATTTTGATGCAGTGGCTCAAAAGGAAAAAAAAAACTGCCTTATTTGAGGCAGTGGAGAAGCTCAAATCAAGTAATTAACAACTTTAACGAATTGGTCACGTCTTTAGATTGTTTGGTAAGTTATATAGTCTATACTATACACATTATTGTATTGTGAGTTGTAATCTATACACATGATTGTTTTGTTCGTATGATGTCATAAACGAGAGACTTTTTTTTTATTTTTTTTTTAAAAAAATGCATATGGTGTTCGATAAATTGTCTGAATGAATCAATATTTGGGTTTTATGGTGCAGTTCTGATGCTATTGGGTTTCATGTCGCTGATATTGGCCGTAACTCAAAGACCCGTCTCCAAAATCTGCATACCTACCAAAATTGCTGACACAATGCTTCCATGCAGGAAAAAAGCATCTACCAAAACTACAAAAGCTCTTGGTATTCCCCAATTTTGGACGTCCACATTCACACTAACGAATAACTCTTTTCTTATGAAAGATTCATTATTTGAAGATACTGATTTGGACCCAAAGCGTAGATTAGCAGGAAGTAGTTCAAGCGGTCCTACTATTGGTTACTATGAATCCAAGGTAAATTTGCTATTTCTTTTGAATGTTTGCTTTATTGAACTTGAAAATATATAGCGCTGCATCTTTGCTCCTTTGTTTTTGCTTCTTGCAGTTAAATTAATACGAGTGAACTGCAGGGGAAAACCTCATTCATATCAGAAGATGGAATAACTCAGCTCAACTACTTCATTTTTGTGTTGGCAGTTATGCAAATTGTCTAGAGTGTCCTCACCATGGCTTTAGGAAGGGCTAAGGTATATGTATAATTCCACCTCATGCATATTATGAATTTAATGTGGCAGATAACTTACATGACAAAGCCTTCCTTCAATCAGAACATAATCTTATTTTATTTTATTTTTTGCTAAGACATAATCTTATTTTTTTAGTATTATTAAATTAAAAGCAAGAATATAGCTTCTTCTTCTTTTAAAAAAAAGAAAACTTTCTTTAAAAATAAAAGTCAAATTTATAATTTTATTTTAAATGACTAGGTATTGTTGTATTCAATGAAAAATTATTTGTGATAAATTTATTATATTTGAAAGTGTTGGTGCTTGTAAATTTTCAAGCTAGCCGTTTTTTTAGGAATAGTTAAACATCCTTTTTTTTTTCACACAAGTTGTTAGATGATCACAACTTGAATTATAAAGACTTTTTTATAGTTGTTTCAACTTTTTTTGGTAAAAAAAAATTCACATTTTTATCACATTTTTTAAATTATCAACCATTTAAAAATTTATTAACTACAAGTCGTGCCAAAGCTATGTTCAAGCTCGATCTTAAGCTTCAAACTCGCATTTTACTATTTATTGTTTTTACTATGAATAAAAGTAGTTAAGAGCATTTTCATAACGAAATGAATTTTTCATTACTTATATTTTCTTTAAAAGAAAATATGTCTGTAATTTTCCAACCGCATTTTGCTATGCAGATGAAGACTTGGGAAGCATGGGAAAATTTAGATGAGCAAGTTGATGCTCTTGCTCAACGAATGTGCTATCTCTCAATGGTACACGACCATTACACGCTCATTTAAACCACCTCCCAATATTCGACCTATTAAAGTAAGTATTACTAGAACTTATGGAACGTGACTTCAATATTTTTAATATATCTAATTAATAATCTGTTCATAGGTTCCAATACAACCTAATAATATTGAATGTGGATTTTATGTTATGCGATACATGAGGGACATTATATTCAATCCAAGGAGAGATCGTCAAGAGTTGGTAAGTATTAACTATATTGTTCATATGTACATTTTAATCCTTTCAAGATTTTAAATATGTAATTATTTTCTGATTTGAATGTTATATATTTATTTATATAGTTTGCAGGAAAAAAAACGTATACAAGAGAAGATATTGATGTTTGCCGACATGAATGGTGTACGTTTATCATTAACAGAATAGGTAGAACTTGAAATTGCTTATATATAATTTATATTAGGACGGTTATTAATATTTTAGTTGAGAATTAGACCAAATTTTGTAATTAATTACTACTTGTTAGTAATTAACTAGCTAGGTCTGTTATATGTTTAGTTTAATGTATATATTAGAGAATTCTTAACTCCAATTATTTTGTAACTAATCACTAGGGGCGGCAATTTTTGACACGACACGAAAACACGACAGGAAACACGACACGAAAAACCCGACACGATTTCGCACGAAGTAATTTTGGGTCAAAAACAGGTCAACCCGAAAATGACCCGAAAATAACGGGTCAACTTCGGGTCGGTTTCGGGTTGACCCGTTCAACCTGTTTTTTTTTTTTCAAATAAATTCAAAAATATAAATACCAAATTATAGCATGAACTAACCCTAATTCTAATTTCACTCTCAAATTTCATTTCAGCAACCAGCAGCAGAAAGAGGCAAAGCTCGGGGTACCTGGAGACACACAAACACTCTTTTGCCAAAGTTTAGATCTTAATATTTCTTCAAGCGGTTTTATATCTCCCGCCAGGTTCATATCCTCTTCCACTTTCCTTCTTTTTTTTCTTATTACATTTGTTTGTTTCTCGAGAAATCGTAGGAAAAAAATGGGAATTTTAATATTGTTAGCTTCGTTTATTTAAAGTTAGTAAATAGTAATGTAAGATTTAAATATTCAGTTTTCTTCAGTTTTTTTACTTGCTTTGTTTGAACAAAGAATTGTTGGGATCATTATGTGAAATTCAATCAAATAAATTTCTGATCATTTTTGGCTTTTAAATTTTTTAGTGAACTGGGTTCCCAATAATGATGGAGAAAGCAGATTCTGGGCAGAAGTTCCCAATAATGATGGAACCTTAAGTTTGATTGGTGGGTTAATTTTCTTTCTCTTTCTGGTTTGATTCTTTTATTCTCTTTTTATGAATCTTAATTTTAGTCTGGCTTTAGGATATATTGATATTTTGAGCTCTTCTTTCCTTCTCAAGTTGAGATGAAATCTCAACTGTGGTAGCATAACATAATTGAATTATAAAAGTAGGCCAAGTTGTTTCAGTCGAGATCTTATCTCAACTTGAGATAAGAAGATTTCTCTGATATTTGATGAATATGTCACTTCAACCCCTCCAGATAAAGTCCCAGATTGCAGTTCAGTTCGGGTTCCTAAAATCCAGACAGTTTTTGGTATAGTTGGGATGCTGAAATTCAGTTCGTGTTCGGGTTCGTGTTTTGGGTTCACCCGAACCCGAAATAAAATTCAGTTCGTGTTCGGGTTCGTGTTTCGGGTTCACCCGAACCCGAAATAAAATTCAGATCGTGTTCGTGTTGTTCGTGTACGGGTTCGGGTTTGCAAAACATAACCTGATTACTATTCGGGTCGTGTTCGGGTTAAGCGTGTTCGGGTCGGGTTGAAATCGGGTTGACCCGAACACGACCCGAATGACACGAATTGCCGCCCCTACTAATCACTAATTATATTGTAATCATTAATTAGTAATGATATGTAAACAGTAATATTGTCGTTCTTGTGATTTTGAATATATATATTCTTTCAGCATTTTACAGGTAATTACTTGTATAAGATCAGCATAATATTGAAATTTAAAAAAAAAAAAACCATTTAGGGACGGTTATTAACCGTCCCCAAAAACTTCAACTAAAAGTTTTTAGGGACGGTTACTGGGACACTTTTAGAGACGGTTATTAACCGTCCCTAAAAGTGTCCCAGTAACTGTCTCTAAAACTTTTAGGGACGGTTACATTTTACTTTTAGGGACGGTTATAAAAGTGTCACTTTTTGGGACGCCCGCATACGGGACGGTTACGACCCAAAACGGAACCGTCCCTAAATGTCTTTAGGGGCGGTTAATAACCGTCCCTAAATGTCTTTTTTGTAGTAGTGTATATATTCCTTAAATTCCCTTTTCATTTTTCACGTGAGCAAAACAATTTTATATATTGAAAATGTTTCGAGACTTGAAGATGTGAGCAGATATTTTAAAAAAAAAATATTTTTTATTAAATCGGGCAATATATATATTTTTTATTGAATTATGTTAGTTATTTAATTTAATAGATTAAAATTAAATATTCTAATTTTGGTAGGTCCACTACTACTCAATTTTAATATGAATTAATGGAGTATATATAAGTTTTATTCCAATTAGGGAATTATGTGAATTCTAATTAAAATAATATATAAAGATTATTTTAGTTATAGTCCCGAATATACCAAATTATATCACAGATTTTTTTTTCTTTATTTGAGATAGAGACGACGGTTCCATTGAGAAATTTGGTTGAGAAATATCATAAAATACTTTGTTACAAAATTAATTGGTTGTTATGGATCTAGTTACGTTTCTACATACTTGTTGTAATCAAATATAAATATTTTTATATTTATTATCGGTGATGATTTTTATCAAAAAATTAAATTTTAATAAATAATATCAAAGCATTTTCATATTAAATTATTAAGGATTAAATTTATTTTGAATTAAGCATGCGAGATCGATGAAGGACCGGAAATTTTCTTTTAATTTCTTTTAGCACCTTCAGTCGAAGCTTTTCTAGATTTATTTTCCGTTATCGATAAGTATTTTGATTTTATGGGATGCAAGATACGTGGGAGAGGTACTAATAGTATTGGAATTGGTTTCACATGTTTTTTTTTTTTGTCAAATAAGAGTCGGTTGGATTTGTGATGGAGATAATAGTCCTTCTCACATGGTGGCTAAGCATAAACCATTAATAGGTGGCGAAAATAATTGGGAAAATAACAAAACTAGCACCCCCTAAACTTGTAATAACAAAACTAGCACCCCTGTGTTCAATTAAAATTGAACGACGATAATTTAGACCCGTTCAATATTGAACGTTCAATATTATCCGTTCAATTAGAATTGAATGACGACAATTAGACCCGTTTAATATTGAACGTTCAATATTTTACGTTCAATAATATTTTACGTTCAAATTGAATATTGAACGTTCAATATTAAACGTTCAATTCTAATTGAACACAAGAGGGTGTTAGTTTTGTTACTATAAGTTTTAGGGGTGCTATTTTTGGTAATTTTCCAAAATAATTTTCAATAACGACTTTACATGGCATGGCTGTCGCCATTATCTTTGTTGAAATTGTCTTTGTTATTATATTTGTTGTAAAGTTTTTGTTTTTTGCTAGATAGGCCCAAGCTTAGGGGGCTGGGGAGATCTCATTTACCAAATTATGAGCTCTATAGTTTAGTTGTCATGGAATCCATCTCACTGATATCATGGAAAAATTTGTAAAGCAATGTTATAATTTTTTGATGAGTTCAGCAGCTGTATTTGAGATCGAATTCCAATTATTTTCTATCAAAGTTTGTATCACAAACTTGACATCCCCTTCAATGTAGAGTGCTTTGGTTTTGATTGTTAAGGCATGAGTTATCTCAATGGTATGAGTCTGACCTGTCCATGTCTCAATAATGGAATCATTGGAGTCAGAAATTACAAATTCAATTGTTGCTTGACCACAAGACCATGCTGCATCAAAGTTATATCTTAAAGCATTGAGTGGGGCTCGTTGCCACTAATTTGGGATGGGAACAATGTCATTTGCACTTGGGTTGTGAGCATCAACCTATCTATGTGTAATTAGCAAGGTTTTTAATTCTTCAACTCTTTTGGTGATTGAATTGATAGATTAGATCCACTCGAGCTTCCCTTTGTTAAACACTATTTGATTTACGATAAATCATAGTTGCTCTAACATTATATTTGTTGTAAATTAATTACTTTTTTTAAAGCAAGGCCTAAAATTAATTTTTTAAAATACCAAGAGATTTTATGGACTTGAGGAGATTTTGAACCTAAGTTTGGATTAATGAGTCAAATATATGGATATAGGTTTTATGACCCATTTAGTTTTGACCCAATTAATTTTGGAATTGACTACAGTTAGTTAAAAAAAAATTAATTAAGAAAACACTACATAATTGGACCTATTAGCTTAAAAACTCATGTCAACATTTTTTTTATGTAGTTGTTTTCTCCAATTAATTTAGCATTTTCAATTAAATTAATTGAAATAACATGTTGCCAAAGTAACTTATGTTGTGAAGATTAATTTAACTAAAAATACATATATGTTTGTGCGGACTTAATTATGCAAATTGAACTCGGCTAAAAAAAAGACACAGTTTGGCCAAATAACAACCGTCCTGCGATGGTAAATGAGTGACAATTATAAAGACTTTTATTTTTTCATGTGAACAACAGTCGGTCCAATGAAAGATTGTTGTTTCACAGAACTAATTGTCAGTATTTGATTATTACACTGAGAGTACCACTTACAGTTAATTTCTCTGTCCAAAGACAATGAATTAATGTTGTGTTAGGTATCTTGGGATGGGTCCCCAAATTTGAATTATTTGTTATGTCTTGTTTTATTTCTATGACAAGTATGCTTGTTTTGTTCTGTATACAATTTCTATTGCTACTACTACGAATATTTTTGCCCAAGAAGGCAACATCCCAATGCTGAGTGGGAAAAACTTTAAAGTTTGGAAAGAAACCGTGGAGATTTTCCTCGGTTGTATGAATTTGGATCTTGCACTTCGGTAATATCAACCCATTGCTAGTCCAAAAAACCTCAATGAGGTTAAAATTAAAAAGTGAGATCGGTCTAACAGAATGTGTTTGATGCTCAGGAAACGTTGCATTTCAAAAGCATTTCGGGGTCCTATTATTGAGAACAAGAGTGCCAAGAATGAAAAATCAAAGGCAAGTAACCTTTTGGGTAAACTCGTCACAATGAAGTATAAGGGCAAAGGGAACATAAGGAAGCACATCATGGAAATCTCTCATCTCGCGTCAAATCTCAAGTCGTTTAAGTTGGAGCTGTTAGAGGACTTGGTCGTACACTTATTTTGTTGTCTTTTTGCACATTTAGAAAAATTCAAAGTGAGTTATAACACTTGGAAGGAAAAATGGTCCCTCAATGAGCTTATATCTCACTGTGTGCAAGAAGAATAGAGGCAATAACAGGATAAGACTGAGAGTGCCCACTCGGCCTCAATCACTCATAATAAGAAAAAGAAGATATATATGATTGATGTGGAAGAATCTTTTCAATAGAAGAAACAAAAGAAACAATATGAGGAGTTTATCTGTTATTTCTGCAAGAAGACTAAACACATGAAGAAAGAGTGTCCTAAGTACGCTGCCTGTCTTGTAAAGAAAGGTATGCTTCTAACTTTAGTTTGTTCTGAAGTTAATTTAACTTCTATACCTAAGGATACTTGGTGGGTAAATTCTAATGCTACTACTCACATAAGTATGTCCATGTAGGGTTACCTGTGGAGCTGATCGCCAAGTGATGCTGAATGATTCATTTTTGTGATCGATAGCAATAAATTTGCAGTGAAGGTTATAGGGGCTTTTATATTACAATTGAAAACTGAATTTTATTTGGATTTGTTTAAGACTTTGTTATATCGTCTTTTAGATAAAATTTAATTTCTATTTTTAGTTTGAACAAATCAAAATTTTCTTGTTCTTTTGAAAATAATAAAGTTAGTCTCTATCAAAATTCAAATTTTATTGGTTCCGATTCTTTAATTGATAATTTATTTATGCTTGATGTTGTTAGTTCTTATAACGAAATACTGCAAACAACTTTACATGGTACAAAGCAAAACTTGTGAGAATTGTACCACCTTATGGCATAAACGTTTAGGTCATATCTCTAAGTAGAGAATTCAGAGGCTTATGTTAGATAAAATTATTGAGCTCCTAGATTTGATGGACTTCCAAGTCTATATTGAATGCATCAAGAAGAAACGAACAAATGTTACAAAATTAGGTGTTGAGAGAGCTATAGATGTCCTAGAACTTATACGTACTCATATATGTGGTCCATTTCATACGGTTTCATGGAATGGTCAAAAGTACTTCATTACTTTCATAGACGATTACTCTAGTCACAATCCCTTGACGTTTTCAAGTCTTTCAAAGTTGAAGTTGAACCTCAACTTAGCAAGAAAATTAAAGCTATTAGATCTGACCGTAGAGGTTAGTACTATGGGAGGAATGATGGATCAGGAGAACAACGTCAAGGATCCTTCGCAATTTTTCTCGATAATTGTGGAATTGTTCTACAATACACCATGCAAAGAAAACCCAGCATGAACAGTTTTGTAAAGCAACGAAATTGAACTCTTAAGGAAATGGTAAGGAGTATGATTAGTCATTCCCCCTTTTTAGAGTCACTTTGGGAAGAAGCTTTAAAGACCGCAATGTATATACTTAATAGGGTACCAAGCAAAGCAATTGTCAAACCCCCTACAAGATTTGGATAGGCAAAAGGCCTAGCATTATGCACTTGCACTTGCACATTTGGGGTTGTCCAGTTGAGGATCGGCTTTATAGGTCACATAAAAGAAAACTAGACTCAAGGATAGTTACCTACTATTTCGTTGGTTACACTGAATGCTCTCGAGGATGCAGGTTTTACGATCTCACATAAAGATCATTCTTTGAAAAAAAAAAAGCGAGATTCCTTGAAGATGTTGAGTTTTGGGGGGACGAAAACATAAAGAATGTTGTCTTTAAAGAAGAATCTTTTATTAATGGTGATCTGGTCTCTTTACCTGTTGTTATTCAAGAAGCAGATCTGGCACTAGATAACAATGTTCAGACTTCTATCCTTGACATTGTTCTTGACCAAGACAACAATGGGATTCTTCCTGAGCAACATTCAAAGAACAAACTCAATAATCTCAAGAAGTGCCATTAAGGAGATCTACTAGGGAGAGGAGAAATGTGATTTCAGATGATTATATCGTATTTCTCCAAGAACACGAGGATGCATTGGTTTAATAGAAAATGACCCAATTAACTTCTATCAAGCCATGCACAGTTCTAACTCTCTGAAATGGATTGATGCCATAAAGGATGAGATGAAGTCTATAAAAGCAATGAATTTTGGGATCTCATTGTGTCGCCTGAAGGTGCGAAGCCTGTTGGTTGTAAATGGATATTTAAATCAAGAGAGATTCAAAGGGTAATGTTGAGAGATATAAGGCACGTCTAGTCGCCAAAGGCTTTACTTAGAAGGAATGCATAGACTACAAAGAGACTTCCTCTTCGGTATCTTCGAAAAACTCATTTAGAACTATAATAGCACTAGTGGCTCTTTTTGAGCTAGAGCTGCATCAGATAGATGTCAAAATTGCATTTTTCAATAGAGACATTGACGAAACAATTTATATGGTACAGCCAGAAAACTTTGTTTTGGGAGACCCAAAGTTTATGATCTGTAAATTGAAGAAATTCATCTATAGTCTCAAACAGGCTTTCCATCAATGGTATCATAAGTTTCATCAAGTCATCACCTCGTATGGTTTTGAGGCAAATGTCGTTGATGATTGTGTATATCATAAGTTTAGTGGGAATAAATATATTTTCCTGATATTATATGTCGATGGAATTATGTTCGCTAGCAGCAATATAGTCTTATTGCACAAAACAAAAAAATTTCTAATGACAAAATTCAAGATGAAAGATCTTGGTAATGCCTCTTTTTAGCGGTGGCAATTTTTGATACTACACGAAAACTCAAACCTGAATCGTATTAATTTTGGGTCAAAAATAGGTCAACCCGAAATGACACAAAAAAGAGTCGGGTTAGGGTCGAGTCTAGATTGACCTATTCAACCCGTTCTTAAAAAAAAAAAAAAAAAAACTTAACCTTAGCTATCGATTAGACACTCACTCACAAGTCACAACTCACAACTCACAACTTACATAACTTCTATAAACTTTAAATATCTAATAGTTTAATACGACTAAAGACAAATACACATCGTTAGAGGTAGAAATTTTCGACGATATGAAAAAACCCAACTCGAACTTGAACCGTATTAATTTATGGTCAAAATGGTTCAACCCGAAATGACCTGTTTTGAAATCAGGTCGGGTTTGGGTTTGTCATGTTAGGGTTGGGTTAAAATCGGGACAACCTGAACATGACCTGAACGATCCAAACTGCCACCCTTACCTCTTTTATATTAGGTATTCAAATACTAAAAGATCGTTCTTAAGGTATCTTTAGGTTATCACAAAAGAGCTATATTGATAAGATTTTGAGTAGATTCGGCATAAAGGGTAGTAAACTAGGAAACATGCCTATAGCTAAAGGAGACACGTTTAGTCTCAAACAGTGCTTGAAAGGAAAGAGATGCAGACTATTCCTCATGCGTCAACGATAAGTAGTCTAATGTACGCTTAAGTTTGTACTCGTCCCAGCATAGCATTTATAGTGAGAGTTTTGGGCAGATATTTGAGTAATCTAGGTATGCAGTAGGAAGAGAGTCTTATCAAAGATAAAACAGTTTAGAGGTCATCGGATTATCAATATCAAAGTTTCTAATTATTAACGAAAGAGTTTAGAATAGACAGATTTTCATAAAATATATAGGAACGGATTCTATGCTAGCAAACCCATTAACCAAGGGTTTAACACCTAAGGTCTTTCATAAGCACACTACTCATATGGGTTTTATTCATGATAATACATTGGTTCAATGGGAGTCATTTTTGTTATATATGTTTACTTTAAATATTGGGTTATTTAGTTTTTTGCATAATAAAATTTATGGTTTATAGTTCTATTTCTGAGCTCACTTATATCTTCTATGTGCAATGTTTCATTGCATTAAGGACTTTAGATTGACCTTATTAAAGACTAAAAATGGATGAGTTAGAAATAGGTATGTCTAAGATCACATTGCATGTAATTTTCATGTTCATTCATATTTGATCTATATTATTGAGTATATTAGTATCATAATTATCGTAGTTTAGTCAAGAATGTATTATGATAAAAGCAAGGGTAGTTTCATTACTAATATATGGGTGGACCAGTTTGTTTAAGAAACAATTTAAGGATAAATAGCATACAGATATGCGCTTATGAAATTTTGTGATATAATTTTTCAGCAATAATATGTAGTCTAAGTGGGAGATTGTTAAGAAATCATGTTTCCTACCAAATTGGACAATTTATATTTCCTATTAAATCATATTAGCTATTTAATTTTGGTTAGTTCATAAACTGCTGAATTTTAATATAAGCTAATTGAGTAAAATAATATATATATATATATATATATATATATATATATACACGCGTGCTCGTAAAACTATCGATTGTCTTTTGTTAATCTAAACTTGAGAGTTCAGAGCTAAATTCGATTATGTGGAATTGAATTGTGTGATCATGATTTACCAAAAAAATATTATTAATTTGTTACTATTTTGCTGACAAATAATCGTGAGAAGATTGTTATTGATGAAATTTTTTTCTAAATCATTGAAGATATAAAACTTATCAGGAAATTATTTAAACTGTGACAAATATTTTAAATAATTATTTTTTGTAATTGTTGACAAAAATTCGTCAAAAATAATATATATTATGTTATGCTTAAATTTAATTCATGACCAATATTCGTTAGCAAAGTGAATGATATTTCTTGACGATTATGACCGACGTGTCAGTAATAGACTTTTCTGACGACCTTAACTTTTCATCAAAAAATTAATATTTCTTGACAAATCCTAAGCCCACTTAATGTGATAATTTTATTATGTAATATTTTTCTTTGAACATAGTCAACACAAGATATTATTATAGTCGAGCCGTATGAGTACTTTAAATTAAATAATCGATATTGTGTGATTTTTTAAATTAAAAATAATATTATTTAATTCATTTATTTCAAAAAAAAGAACCAATTAAAAAAAAATTATTTTTATAAATTTTTATTAGAATATCATTTTTTTTATGACACATAAATAAAATGCAATTAAAGAGCATGTTTTTAATGGAATAAAAGTAAAAAAAAAAATGAAATTTAATTACATTAATTTATTGAAATCTTATTACATTAAATAATTCAATTATAAAACAAAATAGTAAAAATTAAAAAAAATATCAACCCATAAGTATACTTCTTTATCACTTTGGCAATAGCGGTGACAGTAATCATCCCTTTCATAAGCTTCCATTTGTTTTCTTAGATAACTACTGGCAGTATTTTTATATCTTCAATTAATCTACTTGAGTCTATGTATTTAACCTCTAAAATAGAGACAACCATTTTAGATCTAAGTCTAGTTGGATTGAAAAACATGTCAAAAACTAATAAAAATGACAAAAATATCCTAGAATAAGTCTATGCAAAAAATAAATTCATCTAAATTAAAATTCAGGTATAAATTATATTTTAATATCTTTATAATTAGATAAATTTATGTTAATAAAAAATAATTGTTGACATAATAATTTAAGTTATTGAAATATCTTTACTTATTTAATTTAAAATTAATTTTATAATATGTATTAGTTATAAATAGAAAAAAAAAAAAAAAAACTAAAGTTTATTAAAAAAAATTGAAAGTTTTTAATAGCTTTAATTTAAACATATACTTAAATTTGTCAAATGTATAATAATTTAAGGCACAGTTGTTAACCTTTAATTGAATTAGAAGTTATTAAAATTCAAAACAAAAATAGCTTTAGTTGTGTAAACTTATGACATTATAAAATTAGAATAAAAATAATTTTTTTACTAATTTTTTTTGTTAGTGAAATTATAATTATTTTTAAAGATATTGGGTAAAATAAAAATATAAATTAATAAATTAAAAGAGTAAAAGAATTTAAAAAAATAGTAAATATAAAAATAATTGAAAGTTTTACTATTGAAGGATACATACACTTAAATAAAATAATTTAACTTATATAAAAGCTCGATCCAGTTTACACTCTTATTTTAGTTGTCTATTTATCATTAAAAAAATAAATTATGAACTAAATTCATGTATATCACTATAATTTGTTATTTTATATATGACCAATAATATTTAAACATGTAAATAATTCTAAATTCTATTTATTATTATTATTTCTTTGTTATTGTCATGTATAATTTTAACTATTTCTTTGACACATTAATTCTTCCTATATGTTAATTTATAATTTGTACATAGAGAAGAATTATACTAAATAAATACTTAGTTGATTCATAAATCATGATGTCTAGAATATAAAAATATTTGTTAATTGCCATGTTACTAATTAATTTGGTGGGTTATAAAATCATGTGGAAATTTTTAAATAAAAAAAAAAAAAGATTTCAAGGAAAAAAAAAAAAGCAAATTAAAAAATTAAAAAAGAAAAAGAATAAAATTTGGGCTATAATTAACACAAAAAAGGTACAAAAAAATTCACTAATTATAACTAAAGTGCACAAAAGTTATTAACTTTTAGATGAGGTATTAGAAGCCAATAAGTTTATTTACGTGACATGCAATGAGTGGCACCAAATTAACAAAATTATAACAATTTTAAAAATTTTAAACTTCTAGATCCATTTAATGGTTATTGAATTTTTAGTACCTTACCTAAAAGTTAATAGATATTTGTGCTATTTAGTTATAGTTAATGAACTTATAGTGTCTTTCATCACTTTTTTATATATGGAGGTATATTCTAAATATAATACTAAATATTTTTATTTTTATACTCTTCAAATTAGTAATCATACCAATAATAATTAATAACAAGGAGATAACATAATTATAATTAAGAGAATAAGAGTTTTAATCTTAAAAATTTCTAGAATTGGAAAGAAAAAAGAAAAAAAAAAAAAAAAAAAACTATATAATATGTGTTTTTTTAGCTTAGTTCTTGTGTAATAAATACTTAATATTATTATAATCTAGGTATACAAAACTCTAACGTTTATGAATGACTGGAAAAAGTAGCCTTTAAATATTGGATAATAAAATTCCAAATAATAATTTATTACCATATCATATGACAAGATTATTACATAATATTGACAACGAAATGTGTCAATAGTATCCACAAACGTACATTATTCAATCTTGTCTTTATTATTGTATGTGTATGAAAACAATCCCCTTCATAAAAGAGAAAGTACTACTCTTTAAGTACTTAGCAGAAAGTAATGTCATAGTCCGGACCACCATTGCAAGTGAAAGTGCTGTTCTTGTCATCATAAGCATAGCTATAAGCTTGAGGACATTTTTGTTCAAAGAACATTGAGTAATTGGTTGGTGGACAGGTCTCTGGCTTATTAAAAGCTTCACTACAACAATACTTAGGATCACCAAAAGCAACACAAGCACTCTTACAGCCAATAACCTTCCCATCAGGTCCTTTGAATTGGAGCTCAGCTGGGCATTGAGAAATTATTTCTGGGCTTTTGCAAGTTGAGCTCGCGCAGTCGCCGCCAGTGCCTCCTCGTGGTACCACGGTAGCAGGAATTGTGTAACCATCGACGTTGCTAACATCATAGAAGTCTTGTCCCTTATCTGCTGCAACAAAGATTTCTACTAGGGTTGTTGGTGTAGCCCCACTTTTGCCATCACATGTTACTTTGCCTGTTCCACAGTCTCCAGTGGCGCATTTGAAGTTGCCACCGTCATTGGTGCAACCAGTTCGTGCCCAAAAGCGACCCTCCCATGGTGCATTTGGATTGTCCACGGTCTGAGTGGCTCCTGGTTTGAGCTCAAAGCCAGTGGGATTTAATTGAGGTCTTGTCCCACCAGCTAGGGTTGCTGGCCATATGGTGTCAGGGCAATTGTTTTTTATATTTATCTTAGCAGCATCACCCCCTATCATGTAGAGTATTTTATATAATTAGAACAAAATTAAGAGAGAGTAAAGTTCCAAGAATTAGGCACAAATAAAATTTGATTAATTAGCAATATGGCCACTTAGTTAATTGGAATTGTTATTATTAACATTAAACACTTTTGCTTAGGAAAATTTAAAACTTAATCATACATCAAATTAATATTTCTAAAAGTAACATTTTATTAATTATAACATTAATAGTATTTAAAGAAAACTATATAAATAGTCACTACTAATTAAAGATCATAATAATAAAAAATAACACAATTTATAGGAGGAATATTATTATACGTGAGTCTAGTTGTTATTTGTGTTGTTAGAGATGTTATTGGTTACTCGTAGAGTATAAAACATGTATATAATCCTAGCTAATAAGTTAGTTTCTTTACTTGTTTAACGTTTTGCATATAAAGTAATACCTTCCAATAAAACATATGAATTAACTATAAACATTAATTCAATGCCCTGAGTCTGATGAGAGGCAGAGCATAAAAAAAAAAGTAGATAAAGATAAGTAATTACCAGCAAAGAGGAAGGCCAACAAGATGAGGCTGATGACAGCACGAGTATTCATACTGAGCTAGTGTAATGATATGTTATATAGTTAAAGATGAAGTATTTGATGAACTTATTTGGAGAAAATGTGGATCGTATATATAGGCAAGTCATGAGGGGTCCTGTTCAGTGTTTGTTAGGGTGTGTCATTGCGTGTCAAAAACAAAAATCGATAATCTTATCAGTTTGATTTTGAAGATATTAGCTGGCAATTAACATCATAGAACATTCAAAGCAGCGAAATTATACATGTTTTACGTTTTACTAATTAAACTGTGTATATTCGCCACTTCATGTATTTATGATAAAGGTTGAATAGTCTTAGGAGTGAGAAATTAGGCAGCAGCACTAAGGAAAATAAGGTTAATCACTTCTAGCTCGTCAATTGTGACATTAGATATAACACATGCATTGTTTCCAGGAATATATATATATTTGAAAATTTCAGTTGCCGGCTGATTTTTTTTTTGTCAATAAAAAACTTCATCTAACTTGAATAATTAAAATTTGATTTCAAAAGTACTAATATTTCAAGTTTAATATTAGAACGCAAGTTTTAAGTCTTAAATCCGGATCTTATTGATCAGCAAAATTATGACCTTACGTATAGTACTTAACCAACTAGATTACCTGCTTATGGCTAGAAGCTGGATGATTGATACTCAATTAATTGTGTGTCAAAGTAAAATAGAAGATGATGTGTACTATCTATATGCATTCATAACTCACTGTAGTTATTGTATATCAAGTCAAAATAAAATTTAAAAATAAGTAAAAAAAAATCATCTTTTTAATAGTTATTTTGTCATATAATAATGTGAATATATATATGTATATAAATTTATTTGTTTGTCATTTAAAATTTTCGTGTGTAGGTGTATATATATTTATAAGCCAATTTTGATTACAAATAAGTTTTATAAATTATATTGACAAATCATTAAAATTTAGGAACGATTCGTACTTTAGGTGGTGACACAACTAGCTTAGGTTCCACATAAGAGGCACAAATTTTTAACAACATTTATTTTATTTTTAAAAAAAATAAAATACTACAAACAAAAATTTAAAAGATATTTTAATTTAAAAAAATTATGTATTTAATTTGATGTTATTTAAAATATTATTAACTAATTAAAAATGAATATTATACTATATAAGGTAAAAGAAAACCATACGTGGAACAACTTAATATTTAAAGTAACAAACTAAGCATAATTTTTCTTAAGTTATTTCCTTAATATTGTGTCCTTTTTACTAAATTAGTTTATATTGTAAAAAATAAGAATTCATACTTATAATGTTCAAAAACATATAAAATTTTAACTTTAAAATTTTATTTAGAAATAAACATGGATATAATGTTTTTTTTTTTTTTTTTTTTAACGTTTTACCAAATCACTTATTTATTATTTATATGTTGTTTTTAAATTTATCAAAAATATTTGAAAAAATTCTAATTTTTTATTCAGGTTTTAGTTTGTCTTTTACATTTAAAAAACTATTAATCCTTATATAATGTTTTAAAATTTTATCATTTAATATTGGGTTTGGTACTTTTAGAATACCTCATTTTTAAATTTAGTATCCCAAATAATTCTAATTTTCAACTAAAACATTGCAAATACTTGAATTTTAGTCGACACCTTTTTTGGCTTAGTTAAATAATTTATTTTTTAATTAATTTAAAATATTAATATCAATTTACAATTTTTAAAATGGTTTGTTTGTATTTTCATATTTAAATTTTTTTATCAACTTTTTTTATGAATAATCTTCTTTTAGTTTTTTAAATTATTTTAGGATATGTCGTAAGCTATTTATTTTAAGATTTGTTTTTTAGTGTTTGTGTTTCTTATATTAAAAAGTTTATTAATTTTTTTTTACAAACTATTTTTTTTAATTGTTTAAATTATTTTAAGACATGTTTAAGTGAGTTTTTTTTTTTTTTTTTTGTGTTTCTTATATGTCTAAAACTACTGTGATATTTGTTGTGTCGAATCAAAATGTTTGAGAAACAAACAAATACCTCATTAAATTATTAGTAAAAAAAATCTTAACCTAAATAATTCTTATCATAATTATTAAAAAAAAAAAAAAGAATATTAGTATAAAAAAAACTAATTAAAAATTTTAAATATGGAAAGACAAAAATACCCTTTTAAAAATAGTAAATTGATATTAATATTTTAAAATTCTTAATTAATTAAAAATATTTTATAACTTAGCAAAAAAAAAAATATAAATGACTAAAATTTGGGCATTCGAAAGGTCTCAATTGAAATTTGGGGCACCAAAGTAAAAAAAAAAAGAGGATACTCCAAAGATAACAAACCAATAAATATTTATTTAATTTTATATATTTATTTAATAAATATTTTACTTAATAAGTATATTTGTTGTTATTTGAATAATTTGAGAAAAACTTTAATTAGTGATGACAAAACAAAATATATATTAGTTATTTGTGTGATATACGTTGTATACATTGTATATGTCTAAATGAAAATTGTTAAAATTAGAAGTAAATTTTTTTTAAACTATTGACATTTATAGCACAAGTTGGTGGAGACGACATGTTTATATTTCAATACAAAGAATAACTTAAAATTAAAGAAAAAATAAAAATAAAAAAATATATTTAGAATTAAATGAACTTAATTAAATAGTGCAATATGATTTATTACGAAAATTTATCTAGGATTATTCGTACCAATAACGATTACTTATTCATGTGGTTATTAGTAATGTGTGTACACCACACCGAGATTGACGGGCTTTGCATCGTGATTGATGGCTTTTAAAGAATTTTCTATGTACGGGAAGACAAAATAGAATATTTGAGACTGCCGTGTGATGACTTCAAACTTGTTGGAGCTAAGGTCGGTAATAATTTATGATGTCAATATTAACAGTAACTTGATATGGAAAACGTCGAGTATGAATGCCTTGTTTCGTGCTTGAAATATGAATTACTTTTCCCAACATTAACAAATTATTTTCAATCAAAAAAACCAAATTTTAGATAATATATATATATATTCTAAAACGCCTAAAAATTAAAAATATCAATTCAATTATTAATTTTTTTTTTTTCAATCTATATAATTATACTAACAATTCTAACTGCTGGGTGGGGGACTCAAACTCAAATTAAAACGAATATGTATATGACTTCACTTGTACCATCATGTTACAATGTACGTTCTGATCGCTCTTTAGAAAAAAAAAAAAATTCTTGCTCTAAATAAACAATATATAATCTCATATTTTATCATCATTCCCTTTTTCTTTTCATTTTTGAATTCAAGTCCTAAATAACATGTATAATATGCATACAAGTAAATTTACCTCTAAAATAACCTATTAGTTGTGTATAAATTAAATATATATATTTTATATATAAGATAATATGTTATTTTAAAATTATTTTAATTATGTACAAGTTAATCCAATAAAATCTATAAAACTAATCCAAACTTTGTGATTTATTATTTTTTTTTCTATTTTTGAATTTTTTTAAATATTTATTGTTAATAGCTAAACAACTATTTTAAACAATAAACTAAAAATCATTCATATAAGCAACATGCTCACCACAAAGCCTAACAAACTCTGAAGAGAAAAAATAACACCTGATCGTTTAATTGTTGAATTCTTGTACAAGAAAATAACACCTTGAGGTATTATCGAGATATGGTATGACAGAAAAGGCCAGCAAAAATGAAGGGCCAATGTCTCGACGACAATACTATCGTTTGGGGCTTGGGCTATTCCACTGTTGCCGTATTGCATGACGATTGTGACTTAAGAATTGAGATAATGAGAAATTAAATAGAGAGTTAGAGAGATGTGGATAATAAATTAAGTTAGAGTAAGGTTAATTTAGTTTTATATTTTTTTTAATTTTTTATTTAATAAATTTATTATATTAAAATAAAATATCAAAATATATAATATATTACATGTATGGGTTGGATCGATTTTTGTAAACTTTTTTTCTTCAAGAACCGATCCAACCCATTATGGATCAATTTTGTAAAATTTAAATCAACACTAACCCAATCACAATGTCAAAATCGTGTGCTATATGTTAAGTTGGGTTGAATTATATATGTAAGATCAATTCAGTTTGATTTTGAATATCCCTACTTGCCATGTTAACATTATCAGATATTTTGTTCAAAAAAATTGCTTTCATACCAAAGCAATCAAGATTTAAAGCAACTCAACATGATTCATAACATAAAAGAAAATCTTAGCCATCAATTAATAGGCTTGATTTGCATCTTTTAGAGTTAGGATTATATGATGTCATGATCCTATATTTATTAAAAATTAAATATAATCTCCTTCACTTGATTTTTTTTTTTACATATTGTGACAAAAAAGTCTTTAATTTTTGTTAATCAATTGTGATGAATTCTGATTGAACATATGTCCAACTAGACTGTCTTAAATTGGATAGCTGTTCTAGTAGCTGATTGGTCAGTGACTCCACTCGTCGGAGCCAACTTGGATACATGTTCAACTGAATTAAACGGTTGTCTAACTGATCAAATTTTGATTTGTTAGTGACCCCGCTCATTGAAGCCAAGTTGGACACATGTCCAATTGAATTAGATAGTTGTTAAACTGGCAAAATTTTGATTAGCCAGTAACTTCACTCATTGAGCTGTGTCCAACTGACCAATTTTTTATTAGCCAATGACCCTACTCATCGAAACTGAGTTGGACACATGTCCAACTGTCGTCCATTGCTCAAAACGTAGACTCGCATGACACATCCATTGCTCAAAGCCACATTCAACATTATAAACACAACAATTAAAAAAGTAAAATAAATGCATGAAGCTTAAAACATTTACTCCAAACATGCTTCATGAAAATGAACAAGATTTGAACTCCAACAGGCAAAATATATAACATCGAATTGGGTGGGAAATTAATTTTCATGTTCATTTAAAACCAAACTTGAAAGCAATCTAGACTAGAAAAAATGAATTAAGAACAAAGACAATAAAAACCGTAAGGAATCTAAAAGGATAAGAAATGAACCATGAACCAAGAAATTTCATAAATAAATTTTTCAAAATTTTAAATAAAAATATAATTCACATTTCATCAACACCTCAGCCTTGCCCTCCACACCCAGGAACTATTGTAATTTAGAATATACCCTTTAGTCTGTAAAGCAACAACATACGATTCAAGACTGGGAATACAAAGTTCACTCATCGCGTGAGCCACACAATGACGACACTCATCATGTTTTAGATCACCTCAGTGTTGGAAAAGACCATAGATATGTCTTGAGGTGCAATTTTAAATATGTTTAGAACTATTGTTAATGCTTTATTCGATTTCATTAGGTTTCTAGCTAAAAAATCATTTGTGGCAACATCATTATCATCATCATAATTTATGCAGACTGTCACTATTCATTTTGTAGCTGAAGTAAGCTTTTCATCATTAGTGCCAAAAATAGAGGATGTTGTTGCCACCGTCACTGTTCGTCGTCCTTGTCGTCGAAGTAGTCACTACTACTGAGGAAAGCAACACCGTTGATAATAAACTGAGTAAGAAGGATGGATATGGGAAAGAAAAAGATACACAAAATAAAATATAATACCCTAAATGGGATAAAATTAAAATATTTATTAATTTGCAAGTGATCTAACTCAGAATAAAATTAGTGGAGGAGGTCCAAACCACCCTATTTTCCTTAGAACTATAACTTATCTATTCCAATTAATTCCACACCCGCATTAAAATATTTGACAAATTGAAACTCCATAAAGAAAGTCCTCAAGTCAAATGTTTAGTTTCAATTTTTGGAATTAGGTACATTTAATATCTCTTTTTAAATTTATATTTTAAATTTTTTGAAGTTTAGTCTTGAAATTTAAGAAAATTTTGAAATTATGAAAATGTCAGTTTTGAATTGACTTTATATATTTTTTTTACAATAAAATTTAATAAGTCAATAACACTCGACCTAATTTAAAATGATTAAAAAGTTGAAATTTAATGAAAATTAACTTTGATATTGAATTTTAAAGTTAAAAAAGTTAAAAATTAAAAATTAGGAATTCTTTAGAATAAAAAAATATATATATAATTTTCAATTTATATTTTTCAAAATTGAAGCTACAAATTAATTATCAAATTATTTTTTTTCCCAAAAAAATTTAAAAATTCAAAATTTAAATCAAAATTTAAGGAATTAAAATGATTATCAAACATTTCCTAAATTAAATTTATATTTAACCAAAAGTAGAACCCATCAAACCTTCAGTTGTATATGCATTTGTATAGTCAGAAGAAAAGAAAAACCATTGTAACAATCACAGCCAATATCACCCACGAACATCAAAAGAAACACCTACCAAGTACCAATTTTAATCAATCAAATTTCTTTGTTCTACTATGGCAAGAAACTCATAGATTTATTATTAAAAGTAAAGTCCACATGCTTTATACATAAAGTTTATATTTATTAAGTTATTAAGATAACGTTTTAGAAAATATTAAAATAACACATTATTTAACTATAATTTTATTAAAAGAATAAACTAAAATATATAAATACTTTCAAAATTAGCTCTTTTTTTTATATATAGATTGTCCATTTTATTTAGGATATCACTCGGAGTGGGATCGATCTGATGTCATTTTTCTCTACACTTGATGTCATGTAATGTTTTTAGTCCAACCTTGATACTTGATCACCAACATTTGGTTCTCAAACATCCTCTATAGATTTGCATCACACATTATGTAAGGTTTATGATATTGATAATTTTCGTGAACAAAACAATTGATTGTAATTTAGCATCTAGATTCACATTTCAATCAAAAGTTAAATGCTGATGAAGTCGCCTTAGGGATTCTACTGGCATAAGTGTTCATACATTCTGTGTGATCATATCTTTGGATGATTTATTTGCCTAGATATTTTACATGATATTGAGCCTTACATGATTGTTCTAGAGTTTGCTAGTCGATTTAGTCTTTACATCATATGCTTATGAATCTGCTAGTTGAAGGTTTTCATTATTGAATCTGCTCTAAGACACACTTATGCACTTGTATTATTAGTGCTAACATTTCAAGTACAATAGGTAACGTGTTCAGTATTTCATGTGACTCGAAATAAATGAAGTTGACGGGTTCGATTGATCTTGTGGGACTAGAGTAAATCAAAGCGTTGGTCAGGATCCAAACATCTTGCTTGTGAAGATTATGAAAGAAGCGACAACTCATAAGTAAATTATATAGAGGCATTATCTATAAATGGTAGTTTAAGACCTAGTCTTGTAATTGAACATTAATTTTTATAGTGAATAGCTAGGTGGTTCGGTAGTTTTTCTCTCAAGTCATTGTTATGACCTTGGTTGTTTCTATCTAAAAATCTCGTGCCTTATTTTTTAATTCAGTATTTTATTTTTACACGCAATTGCATGTCTGGCTGCTGTGTTTATGTTACTTAATTAAAATCAACTAAAACTTGAAAATAATCTATTTAGACCCTTCTAGGTATATTTAGTCCATAATTAAAAACTTTCAATTGGTATCAAAGCGGGTCACTAGATAAACTTAATGTTGTCTGGGACCTTGTTATGGATCATTTGAGGGAGGGTTCTTCTACAACCAGTCCACCCTACTTTGATGGGTCTAACTACTTATAATAGAAAGCTCGTATGAGAGTCTTTCTACGTTCCTTAGATAAAAGTGTATGAAATTCTCTATTTTATGGTTGGCAGCCACCCAAAGTTACTAAGGATAATGTAGTCATACTTAAGCCTAGGATTAAAGGGACTACTGAAGATAAAGTTGGTAGTGGTTGGAATCAAAAGAGCATTAATGCCATTTTTAGTGCTGTGTTGCCAGATGAGTTCTCACGTATTTTTGAGGTTGAAACTGCTAAGGCTGCTTGGGATACTTTAGAGGTTGCCCATGAAAGCACGTGCCAAGTTAAACGAACTAAACTTTGCATGCTAGCTACAATGTTTGAAAATCTTAGAATGAAAGAAGATGAAACATTTTCTAAATTTTATGCTAAATTGTGTGATATTGCTAACTCATCTTCAAATCTTGGAGATAAAATTGATGAACGCAGGTTAGTTCGAAAAGTCCTAAGCTCAGTACCAGATCACTTCCAAGTCAAAGTTACAGCAATAGAAAAAAGCAAAGATGTTGACACCATTAAGATTAAGGAACTTGTTGGTTCAATACAAACCTTTGAGATGAATCTTCGTACACCCAAAAAGAAAAAAAAAAAAAAAAAAAAAAAGGAGTGGCTTTCAAGACCACCAACAAAGATGATGATAACTGTGATGACTCCATGGATGAAGAACTTGTCTACTTGGCCAAAAAATTCAAAAGGATGTTCAATGGAAAGAACTCACAAAATAATGGTCAATCTAGTCGTACTAGGATCATAAGAGAAAAGAACTTAAGCCCATGAGTTCTAATGGTAAGAAATCTAAACCCACTGGACCTCAATATTTTGAATGCAATGATTTTGGTCATTTTGTAGCTAAGTATGCCAACAAGAAGAAGAAAGCTGGTAAAGCTTTCAATGCAACTCTTAATGACTCTGAAAGTGATCAGAACCAAGCTAGTGACTCACATAATGGTGACACCAACTACCTAGCTTTTATTGCAACTATTGATGGATACTCTAGTAACTCTGACTTAGACAATGAAGGAAGTAAATCTAACTTTATTCTCTCGAAGTTTAATGCAAACAGTTTTGAAGAATTATTCTTTACTTTGTTCTACTACCACTAATGTCCCCAAGCCACCTCATTCCAATGATAGACATGGCCAAATTACTAGCCCAACATAGAGTAATAGTTACTATTGTTACCACTCCATAAAATGCCATCAAATTCAACTCCATTACTAAACTTGCACTTGAATCTGACCTTCAAATCCAACTTCTCACTCTCCAATTTCCATCAATGGAGTTTGGTTTACCAGAAGGGTGTGAGAATTTTGACACACCCCCATCACGTGACTTGATCAAGAACTTCTTTGCTGCTTCAAACATGTTACAACAACCGTTTGAAAATCTTCTTCAAAATCTAAAACCCAATGTCAGATGCATAATTTCAGGTAAAAATCTTGGGTGGACTGTTAAGACTTGTAAGAAGTTTAGAATACCAAGCATCTTTTTTGATGGAATGGGTTGTTTTTCTTTTTTGATGGAATGGGTTGTTTTTCTTTTTTGATGGAATGGGTTGTCTTTAAAAGTACATGAAGTTCTTTATAATGATTCCGAGAACTTTGTTATTGCTGATTTGCCTCATAAAATTGAATTAACCAAAGCCAAGCTTCCTGAGAATCTAAACCCATCTGGGTCAGCAGAGTTAACAGTGGTTAGAAACAACATGAGAGCAAAAGAATTGATAGCAGATGGAATTGTAGTGAATTCTTTTGAAGAACTTGAAGGGGATTATGTTAAAGAGTATAAGAAAGTTAAAGGGTACAATAAAGTTTGGTGTATTGGTCCAGTTTCAGTTTGCAATAAGGAAAATTTAGAAAGAATTGAAAGAGGTGGAATTCCTTCAATAGATGTGGACAAGTTGAAGTGGTTAGATTTTTGGGAGTTTGGGGTTGGGCACCACAAGTACTAGTCTTATCTCATCCATCAATTGGAGCTTTTTTGAGTCATTGTGGTTGGAATTGTATTTTAGAATGCACAAGTGTTGGCGTGCCATTGGTTACATGCCCATTGTTTGCTGAGCAATTTTTGAATGAGAAGTTGGTTGTTGATGTGTTAGGAATTGGAGTCATTGTGGGAATTGAGGTTGCAGTTACTTGGGGATTGGAAGAGAAGTCAGGGTTGGTTATGAAGAAGGAGAATGTGAAGAAGGCTATAGAAATGGTAATGGATAAAGGTAAAGAAGCAGAGAAAAGAAGAAACAAAGCAAGACAACTTGGTGAAATGGCAAAGAAGGCAATAGAAAAAGGAGGATCTTCTTATGTTAACATGGAAATGTTAATAGCATACGTGAAGCAACAAAACTTGATAGACAACTCTCCAATTTGTATCACCAAAGCTTAAATTTTTCATGCAATCCATGTTATTGGGTTTAAAAACACTTTAAGTTGTTTTTTTTTTTTTGGGTTCAAATACAACACTTAAGTTTGAGAAATGCAAACTTTTAAATTAATTATTTTTAAGGAATTTGGAGAAAATTATCGGTCACAAAGTTAAAATAAAAAAGAAGAATATGGTTAGAGAAAGACAAGACTCAGGCATAAATCATTGTCTTCTAGAATAATATCTTATATTAGCCGTAATGAAAAAAACATGTTTTAATATAATTTGTTACGCGAGAATTCAAACTTTTAGATATTGCAATATTGAAATTAATTAAGCAAGACAGAAATTTTCAAGTAAACACCCAATGAAAATTATCAATTCAACACAATCACCACAAATCCTAGAGATTTAAATTAAAGCAAGGAAATATAAATAATAACAAAGAAAGAATACACAAAAAATTACAGTTTCAACCCAACCAATGTAGTGAGTCTACTCCACTTCTGTTGGAGGAAGATGATACTTGTTATTGAATCTCAAATTTTTGGCTTGATACAAAATGAGAAAGACCACCCCTATTTATACTAAAAGTTCATCCTAACCAATGGCAAGGATTTTTCCAACATTTTCTTAATCTAATGGTTATAATTTATCTACTATATTTTTCTATTAAATTATTCAATTCTCTAGAATTCTCTACTACTCTCTCTTCTTAGAATATCTAGATATTTTCTAAGATAATTCTAGAGCACGTTTCTAGAATTTGGGCTCTTTGGTCTTTAACATTTTAATGGACACTTGAATTAGATTTTACAACACCTAAATAATATAGGCCTAAATCAAGTTTATTTCCAACACCTCCCCTTAAACTTGATTTGTCATTCCAAGCAAGCTTCTCAACTTAATAAATTCTTCATGCTTAAGTGGCTTGGTGAAGATGTCAGCAATTTGATCTTGAGACTTCACGTATTCCACTTGTACATCCTTTCTTGTGATGCACTCTCTTATGTAGTGGTAGCGAGTATCAATATGTTTGCTTCGATCATGAAGCACTGGATTCTTTGCCAATGTCATAGCAGACTTATTGTTAACAAAAATCTTAGTTGACTTTTCTTGTGACCATCCCAACTCTTTCAACAAATTTCTTAGCCATATCCTATGACAAACACATGATGTAGCAGCTACATACTCAGCTTCACAGGTTGATAGAGTGACTATTGGTTGCTTCTTTCACATCCAGGTGAAGGCAGTATCTCCCATGAAGAACACAAAGCCTGTAGTACTTTTTCGATCATCAACATCTCCAACCCAATCGCTATCACTATAACCAACAAGCTTGTAATCATTTGTTGTTGAATAGAACAAGCCAAAGTTGATTGTACCTTTGAGATAACGAAGAATTCTTTTAGCAGCTTTAAAGTGAGTAATGGTTGGATTCTCCATGTAGCGACTTATTAGTCCTGTAGCATAGAGAATATCATGTCTTGTGCATGTCAAATATCGTAGACTGCCAATCAAACTCTTGAAGAGTGTCGTATCCACCTTTTTTGCTTCATCGTGTTTTGATAGCTTACGACCACACTCTATTGGTGTACTAATTGGCTTGCAATCATTCATTTTGAATTTTTTTAGAATCTCCATTGCGTAGCTTTCTTGTGAGATGAAAATTCCATCTTCTTGTTGTTTTACTTGGATGCCAAAATAATAAGCCATAAGTCCAATGTCAGTCATCTCAAACTCTTTTGTCATTGCTTTCTTGAATTCTTCAAACATATTTGGATTATTCTCTATGAAGATCAAGTCATCCACATACAAGCATACAATCAAGACATCTCCTTCTTTGATCTTGACATAAAGTGCATGCTTATGTGGGCATTTGGTGAAATCATTCTATTGCAGGAACTTATCGATTATGCAATTTCACGCCCTTGGTGCTTGCTTCAGTCCATAAAGAGCCTTCTTTAGTTTAAAGACTTTGTCTTCTTGTCCTTTTACCATGTAACTCATCGGTTGATCAA